>JAGFBR010000771.1:0-69054 GCA_019925795.1 Dendrobium chrysotoxum | reverse complement strand
TTGAATTTGAATTCAAATATTTCCAAATCAAACTACCCTATTTTAGAAAAGGGATAAGGGGGTGGCCGGCGGCTTGGATGGGTGGGGGTGGAACCGGCGGCTTAAGGTGGTGGTGGTGGGGCCGTTGGTGAGGAGGAGGGGTGAGGGGATGGTGAAGAGATTGGGGGTTGGGTGTTAGCTGACAGGGAGGGGGAAGTAGGGGTGGCCGATGGTGGAGCTTTATGGAGCGGCCAGCGGTTTAGAGAAAGGTGGGCCGTGAGAGAGAAGGGAAGGGAGGAGGGAGAAAGAAAAGAACTACGAAGCTAACCACAAATTCGGACTCTTTCAAGATTGGTGGGTGATCCAATTCCCTCTCCAAGGGATCTCTCTCTAATCTCTCTCAAGCTCTTGCAAGAACTCAAAGCATGGAAAATTTTATCATTCATTAACATGAAAAGAGAACAAAAGGGCTATATATAACCTCATACAAAGGACTCAAAATAAAAGACCACAATGCCCTTCGGGCTAACACACGACCTCCCTTAAGTAAGGGGTAAAAATAGAAAAACAAATATAACATAAATAATAGATGACAAATACATAATACTACTCAAAAGTACATCGACTCAATCATGGCCATAGATCGACAGCCACGTCTCTGATAGACTTTCCAAGCTCTGATGTCCTCATCACCCAGCTCCTAAAATTTCCTCTAAGCAAGAGAGACACCGGGAGGCTGCCGAAATTCAAAGTGAAGATACACAGGACTTATATAAAATGCAGGGGACTTTACTTGAATGAAAACAACAGGGAACTGGACCTTAAACTAATAAACGCACATTGAAATTGAAAGTATAAAATGCTAAATAACAATTTTGATCACTCAAATGAATATCAGCAAACAAATAGGGACTCGTGGTGAAATTTTTTCAAACATGATTAACATGCAAGCAAACATGTCAGTTTCTTACAAGCACTGAAAGTTAATGTGCGATGAACATCGACAAACAAGCAAGGGAATCATGGTATGTAAAGAACAATAAACATATAAAGAAGTACAACAGCACGCATATGACTGTGAACAAAAACATGATACTTGCATAAATACAATAGTTCATCTGTAGGAGGAGGGAGATTTGTACTGAACACACAATCTAGCTTACAAGCAACAATGGGAGGCTAGATGGTTGCAATGAATGTAATAGCATATGCAATCAATTTGCAAACAAGCACATTAAACCCCTACAAGCAAAGAGGGTCAATATGTGATGAATTATGGCAAGTTGTTAACCAAAGTATATATGAAGAGTTCAAAAATGAATATGGCTTGCATATAATTAATGCCGCGAACGTGTTAATCTGCCTGCAAGCAATGGTGATTGATGCATAATGAATGAGACGAATTCCTCACAAGTATAGAAGAGAGATGTCCAACAAATATAACAACCTCCATGCAATCAAACACACTCATCCACTCGTAAACAATAAAATTCCTTATAAATATATGCAATGCAACATGTAGTGAATACTACGGTGTCCCTCCAATCAATGACAACCAGCTCGTAGATAAGTGCAATAGTTCCCTACGAACACTAAAAGTCAACGCACAATAAGCGTAGTAAGTTGCCAATCAACGTACGTAGGAAAATCAACGATGAATACAAACCATTTGATAGTAAATGTTGACATGCAAAGGAACACACTGATTTGCCTGCAAGTAATGACAGAGAGTGTAAGTATAATGGATTTCCTGTGAACACATATATGCACACCACATATCATTTACAAGCAAGAATGACATGTTTACAATACATACGAGCATCCACAAGTGAATGTAGGAGACTCGTCATGTATATAGTATTCCATCTACAGGTGACAATGAACGTGCAGAAGATGCTTGATCCCCCAAATAGTCAACAACCAAGCAATGGCAGTTAAATACACCAATCCTTTGCAAGCAAATACAGATGATATATAGTAAATGCAAGCACCTACGAGCTGTTGCAGCAGACACGTCGTACACATTACATGCCATCTATGAGCAATTGCATGAGATTCGTTAGTGCACGACAGTCTACATGCATAAAGTGATGGACGACCCATCGCACAACACTACAATTCACCTGTAAGCAAAAGCAGAGAATCAGTAGTAAAAAATTGCGGGTCACTGATAAAACGAGACAATAAATTTGCGATGTCAGGCTGTCACATCAGATAAATCAACTCGCCTGCAAGTGACAGGTGGAAGACTCTTGATACATCGTACAACGTATTCGCCGACAAAAATACATTACTGTAAGCTAAATACTAAAGAAAAAGGCAACCTGTAGAAAATGAAGTGAGCTAAACTGCACTGCTGTTGCGCAATGAATGAAATGCAATACCACGCCACCGGATTCACAACATACACATAAGCGAACAGAAGGCATCTACAGAGTCCTAAATAGAACATCGTGCATCTTTCAAATGATCATCATTTGCATAATTCATCATGTTAGAATATTGCAAAAACACCCTCCCTCATGCATTGAAACACACATTAATGCATTAGGAACGTGTATACATCTTTTACAGATATCTTGGAAGGTATGTAAAACATACACACATTGCAACATGCAAAATATCATGCACTATGATATGCATTAAACCGCTGAATTGCATACCAACATATCATGTAGGCACGAATAAGCAATGTGCAGATGCAACATACCAACATACACGCATGTATGCAAATACACAAATATATACGCAAGTGTGTTAATATATAGATGAAAGTATAAATGTGCATGTGAACATGTAGACATGTCGTATACATCCATTATATTGCATACATACGACGACCATACAAGCACATTGTGCAAAATACATGCAAAAGCAAATACCAGCATGAGCCCCGACAAGCGTGATGTATACACACACGTGACGTCTGAGGATGTTGCTCGGGTCAAGAAATAAACATAAGTTTGAGCATGATCATTCTATGTAAATAGATAGGAGTCTACACAGCTCAAACAGTTAAACAAATGTATGGTCGCGACGTCGACCGGGATATTTATTTTATACGTTCATATTAAGCTTTCAATATCTAACAACAACAACATCAAGCCTTTATCCCACTACGTGGGGTCGGCTACATGAATCCTTTTTCTCCATTGTCCTGCTAAAAATCAAATTCTCGTTTAAATCTAATAAAGAAAGATCATTTCTAATATTTTCTAACCAAGTCTTTTTAGGTCTACCTCTACCTTTCTTAACATAAGTCAAATCTAAGACCTCTACTTTCCTAACCGGGTCATCGGGAGGCCGTCGTTTTATGTGACCAAACCATCTAAGGCAACTCTCTCTAATCTTATCTTCCACTGGAGCTACTCCAACCTTTTCACGAATATGCTCATTTCGTATCCTATCTCTAAGGGTAAAGCCACTCATCCACCTGAGCATCCTCATCTCTGCAACACTTAACTTAGAATTATGCTTCTCTTTTAATGGCCAACATTCGGCACCATAAAGCATTGCAGGTCGCACCACCATCTTATAGAATTTTCCTTTAAGTTTGAGGGGTACTTTTCTATCACACAATAAGCCCGATGCATTCCTCCACTTCAACCATCCAACTTGGATTCTGCTGATAATATCCCCATCTATTTCACCATCACTCTGAACAATAGATCCAAGATATTTAAAACGTGTACTCTTATTAATGACTTGATTGCCCAAAGTCATAATCCCCTCACTAGGTCTATTATTACTAAAATTACACTCCATATATTCCATTTTAGATCTACTCAAGCGAAAACTTTTAGACTCTAAGGTTGACCTCCACAATTCTAGTTTACTTTCAACTCCCTCTCTAGTTTTATCAACAAGAAGAATATCATCAGCGAAAAGCATACACCAAGGTACATACTCTAGCAAATGTCTAGTGAGAACATCCATGACCAAAGAAAAAAGATATGGGCTTAAGGCTGATCCTTGATGTAATCCAACCGAAATAGGGAAATACTTGGTCAACCCATCTTGTGTTTGAACACAAGTAATAGCTCCTGCATACATATCTTTAATGATTTGAATATAAGCGTTATTAACTCCTTTCTTTTCAAGAACTCTCCATAGCACTTCTCTTGGAACTTTATCATATGCTTTTTCTAAATCAATAAATATCATATGTAAATCCTCCTTATACTCTCTATATTTCTCCATCAAACCTCTTAATAAATGTATAGCTTCCATAGTAGACTTACCCGGCATAAATCCAAATTGATTTTGAGAAACATTAGTATCAACCTATGCTCCATAACTCGTTCCCATAGTTTTAAAGTATGATACATTAACTTAATTCCTCTATAATTCTCACAATCTTGTGCATCACCTTTATTCTTAAAAATAGGGATTACCACACTCATTCTCCACTCATCTGGCACCTTTTTAGTCTTCAAAATAGTATTAAAAAATTTAGTAAGCCAAGAAATTCCTTCATCTCCTAAGCATTTCTACACCTTTATTGGAATATCATCAGGTCCAACAGCTTTTCCACCCTTCATTTTCTTTAAAGCCTCTCTAATTTCGATTTTACTAATACGCCGATAAAAACAGAAACCTTTATTTTCATTTAGGGTGCTAAGGTCACTATAGTCAATTTTATTTTCTCATTTTTCATTAAAAAATTTAGCAAAATATCTCATCCACCTTTGTTGAATATCATCTTCTAAAAAAAGTACTTTTTTGATCTTCATCCTTAATACACTTCACTTGAACTAAATCATTACTACTGCTATCTCTTTGTTTGGCTAACTTATACATATATGTTTCTCCCTCCTTAGTATCTAATCTATTATATAAATCACTAAAAGCTAAACTCTTTACATCACATATTGCTTTCTTAGATTCCTTACGTACCTCTTTATATATTTTTCAATTATCAGAATTTTATAATTAAACAAATTTTTATAACAAATCTTCTTTTTTTAATCTTTTCTTGCACATTTGGATTCCATCACCAACTATTTTAACTATTAGGAGCTTTTCCCTTTAAAACTCCAAGCACATCTTCTACAATATTCTTAATATCACTAGCCACTTTTTCTCACATAACATTAGCATCCTCATACACAGACAAAATCTTAAGATATAAAATCTTACTTTCAAAAATATTTTTATTAATATTCTTTAAATGCCCCACCTAATCCTAGAATATAGTATTACTTTATTTTTTATTTTCTGCCCCATTATCTTCAAGTTCAAAACAAATAAACGATATTGGGTACATAAATTTTCACTCAGAATAACTTTACAATCTTTGCAATCTAAACGATCTAATTTTCTTATAAGAAAATAATCAATTTGAGTTATACTATATCCATTTTTATAAGTAATAAGATGTTCGTTTCTTTTCTTAAATAAGGTATTAGCAATTAAAAAATCATAAGCTAAACAAAAATTTAATATGGACTTACCACCTTTATTTGTCGTTCCAAACCCATGGCCACCATGAATGCTTTTAAAATCATCTACTTCTCTACCAACATGTCCATTTAAATCTCCTCTAATAAAAACTCTTTCTTCAAGAGATATCTTTTGTATTAATTCTTCTAAGTCATTCCAAAATTTTAATTTTAAACTCATATCCAAATCCACTTGAGGAGCATAAGCACTTATAATGTTAACAATCTTAGCATCAACAACAATCTTTAAAGCTATAATTCTATCTCCAATTCTATTAATATTTATAACATTATCATTCAAACTCTTATCTAAAATCACGCCTATACCATTTCTAGTACGACTCCTACCCGAATACCAAAGTTTAAATCTTAAACTATCAATCTCCTTAGTCTTCTCTCCAATCCATTTAGTTTCCTAAATGCACAGAATATTTATCTTCCTATGAATCATAATATCTATTAATTTTCCTGTAAGGGAACCTATATTCCAAGTTCCTATCCTAATTTTAGTTTCATGGACTAGCTTCTTTGCCCACATCCTTCCTTGATGTGGGAACCCTTGCCTATTTAACACTGCACCCGGGCAGCAGTGCAGCGGCCCTTGCACACTTGTCGCTCTATTCAGGCCATACAGCGCGTCGCTTCCAGGGGATGCCCTAGCACTAACACAATTTCTTAAAAGATTCATGTCATTATTATTCGACAAGTTTTACGCTGGCTGTCGACTACCTAACATAACCCTCCACTTTTCTCATCCAGGACTTGGGACCTAGCAACGGCAGTGTTAGTGGAATTAATAGAGGCACAAAGCTGATAATGAACCCGATCATATGTGGGCAAGTAGACATAGTCGACAATGTTCAACCAATAAAATAAAATTGCCCATAAGTACCCCGATGATGGTCATGTTAAATATTTATCTCAATAAGAGGGGATCTCAAATATTAAAAAATGCCTCCCAAATTCCCAAATGCCCATGAAAATCCAAAATTTCAAAAATTATACCAAAATTAAGATATTTAAAATAAAATAAATCATCAATGCTTACCCTCTGCAATAGTTTACCGAGGTGAACAAAATATGAAAATCACTTCAGCTCCCAAATAGCAAATGTTTGGTAGAGAATATCACTAGGATTTATTCTCAAATTATCTTTTGCCAGTAAGAACATGGCATATGTCCTCTAATCGATGGTTTCGACGTCAAATGGCACCATAAGAAAATGGTTATGACTATGACCCTCTCACCGGGTGGTTTTGCCGCCAAATGACACCATTAAATTACGGTCATGGTCAGAGCCCGTATGTTCCCCAACGGTGTTAAATCATTGAGTAATAAATTAATAAGATATGACTGATAGAATATAAATCCCTCTACTGGTTAAGTTGACTTCAAATTTTTTCCCTTAGACAAATATCCACCTCAGGCTACAAGGTATCCTTGGACGAAGCAACCCATGTCTGCAGACAATGATCTTTCTGTCAGGTTAAGTCAACTATCTCCTCTGACTAAGTAGACCAGGGATTACGATGGTCCGGGATGATGGAACTATGGGATTTTAATCAGGTCTATCATCATTCCCCCCCACCATCTGCTTTAAGTGTAAGGTGGTGAATTTCTAATTTTAAATATCAAATTTTCAAATATCAAATCATGGTGCTACTATACGTCGGATACTACGTATCTGTTTAACGACTAGCCTTAATCAAAAGTTCTCTCTCGTTATCAGGAGATGTAATTAACTTAAGAGCTTGCGCCTATAGGAAACCTGAACTCAGATCATAAAGTCCTCACAAAATGAGGGCGAAATCTCTGGGTAGTATCTTATCTATAAACCCAATATGCCTTCTGAAAATTTGCCTCAGAACTTACTCGTTAAAACTCTCCTCGACGACCGAAAGAAAGAAAGGGATCGCGGAGAGGCCAGGGTGCGAATTTTCAGAGCCCACATATACTTTCCCACAAAGCACTACTGCTAATTCTACTATGTCCCACACCACCTCAGGCTTCTTTTGCATTTAACTACAGTATCTGCAATGCTCTTTTCAGGTGCTTTGGCAATCCAGGAATTGAGTTTTATGTAATGATTCATATTATTGAAATCAATGAAGGATATATTCAAATTTATTTGTTTTTTGGGTGGATCTTGAAAGCTTCTAAGAAATTTCACATTTTGAATTTTTGCATGCTATAAATATAACTTCCAAGTAATATAAAAATTATTAGATATTGAGTATTCTAATGGACCAGCAGAGGCTGTGGACCCAACCAGGACGGATAGCGGGCGAGGAAAGAGGGAGATCTAAAAGGGAATATATCTCCATTAATTACTTACCATAGGAAACCAAAATTTGGAGGAAATTAGGAAAGCTTATTTAGGGAAAGGGGAGCTGATATGAATTCAGGTTTGGGAGAGAATTAGGAAAAAATTATTTAAGGAAAGGGGGTTGATTTGAATACAGATTTGGGAGGGAATTAGGAAAGCTTATATAGGACTAACTAGATTGTTTGATTTTTATTATGTGATTGTGTTTGATGTAGTTTTCTTTTGAGTAGTTCCTAGTGGCGCCTAGGGTTTGTGGAAAGCCGATCTATCTCTCGAATAGTAGATCAACTTGTATCTTGGTTTGTTTTGCCGAAATAAAAAATCTTTCTCACTGATTTTTGCTACGTTTTCTCTTCGTTATTGCTGTTTTTGCTATGAAGAGATTGGATTCCTATTAAATTGGTATCACAACACGAATCGGGACCTATGGCGCCGAGAAAGTGAGTGCTTTGGAAGAGAAACTAGAAGAAAAAGTTGGTCAGTTCAAATCTGAAATTGAGGAACTTATGTCAACAATCGAAGGAAGGTTTTTTAACCTAGAAGACATGATGAAAAAAATATTGGAGCTTCACACCCAACAGGCAATATTGGAGCCGAGAGCACTAGCGGGTGGCCAAGGAAATGAGGGAAATCCCAATATCGGCACAATGGGGGACGATCGAGAGGTAAAAATCTTGGGTGACAGAGAAATATGCCACCTCTTGAACCGTTAACCAGGAGAGAAATGGGTGAAGGATATGGCATGAGAAGAAATTTAGAGGAAGAAATGAGGGCTGGTTTGAAAAAGATGATATCTATGAAAGGAGGAGGGGTGAGAGAGAACAATGGAGAGATCACAACAATTGCTACATGGAAGAAGCCGAAGGTGGAAGAGGAAGTTGGGGCGGAGAGGATTCGAGAGTGAGAAAGTTGAAGATGTCCATTTTTTAGGGGGAAGATGCTCATGGGTGGATCAATAGGGTTGAGAGGTACTTTGCGGTAAATGGGCTGATGGAGGAGGAGAGACTCATAGCGGCAGCTCTATGCTTGGAGGGTAAGATCTTATCTTGGTATTAGTGGAGAGACATGAGAGATCCAATTCTATCGTAGAGGGAGTTCAAAAATAGTTCATTAGAGCGTTTCTGAACCAGTCGAGAAGGAGATTTCTACGAGCAACTCTTTGCTCTGGTTCAGGAAGGGACAATGATGGATTATCGGGAGAGGTTTGAGTATCTTTCTAGCCGATTTGGGAGGCTACCTGAGATAGAGTTGAAGGGGAATTTCATGAAGGGGTTCAAGCTAGAGATCAGGGCCGCTGTCCGATTATTGAGACCACGAGGGTGGGGGAGGCTATGGAGCTAGCCTAGTCAGTGAGGACAAAAATTCACCTGATAAAGCAGCAAGGGTAGCAGTACGGGAGCTTTATACGGGAACACGACGACTTTTTTGGCACTAAAGGTATAGCCTGTGCCCATTCAGAGAGAAGTACCCAAGGATAGGCGATTGGGAGTACGGTCTTGGGGAAATTTCAAGAGGCTGACTAAGGCAGAGGTTCAGGAGAAGCAGGCTAGAGGACTGTGTTTCTGTTGTGATGAGAAGTTTGCATTGGGCCACCGCTACAAGGACCATTCGCTGCAGATACTTACAATCCGTGATGAGGGGAAAGATAGGAGGAGAATTAATGGTAGTTTTAGTGGACAGTGGGGTGACCCACAACTTTATCTCCAACAAGTGACGGACCAGTTGGGGATGAAGCTGGTCGACACGAGCTATTTTGGGGTGATGATGGGAATGAGGAAGGTGGAGAAGAGTAGAGGCATTTGCCCATGTCTGATGGTGAAATTGCAGGAGATCCGAGTGAGGCAAAATTTTCTTCCCTTGGAGTTAGGGAGTACATATGTAATTTTGGGCATAAAGTGGTTGCAGACCTTGGGGGAGACCAAGATGGATTGGAAGGCATTGACTATGAAATTCATGGTGGGAGGGAGGAAGGTGAGGATCGAGGGGGATCCTAGTCTGTCCAAAACTTGGGTTTCTCTTAAAACCATAATGAGGGCAATCCAAGAAGCAGGGATGAGATTCTTGGTGGAGCTCCAGAGCCTTAAAGGAGGGGGAAGCATGATTTGAATAATTTTTTCGAAGACCTATGGAAATATATGCATTTGTCAATTTCTTCTAAATTAAGCCTTCCTGATTCTATATGAGAGACCCATCATTTCTAGTTACCTTATTTATTTTCACCAAGCGGGCTTCTCGTGGAGTTTTTGGCATTTTTTTATCTATCTCCTTTCTTTTTGTAGTAGTTTCACCACAAATTCCTTTTAGAAGAATGTTATTTTGCCCTTCATTTTAAGGAAAGAATTTGTAGCAGTAAATCCTCACCTTAAGATTCGGTGATTATCATGGCAGATGTTTCGAAGACCGAGGTGTCAAGCATTATCTTCCTTCTTTCTTCATTAGCTCATATGAGAGGGGAAATCTCATTTAATGATGGTAGATTTTCTTTGCTTATGATTTAGACGTGAACTTGGTCAAATTCATTATTGAGGCCTGCAAGAAACTCAAACACCTTTCTCTTTTTACAAATTATCTGAGAATTATAACATCATCGCAATATGACATCTCGAGGACTTGGTAATAGATCAATTCAATCCAATAAATCTTCATTACATTAGAGTACTCAATAACATGAAAGGTAGCTTATTTAGTTATTGAAATCTTAGATTTGATCTCGTAAATGAGGGTAGCTTCATTTACTTTTGAATATATTTATTTGATAGCATCCCAAACTTTTTTGTGGTAGAGAGGAACACATATGACTCACTAATTTCAGCCACCAATGCATGAGACGAGAAACCTCATTTAATGATGGTAGATTTTCTTAGCTAATGATTTAGATGCGAATTTCGTCAAATTCATTATTGAGGCTTGCAATAAACTCAAACACTTTTCTCTTTCTACAATTTTTTTGAGAATTACAACATCATCGTAGTATGACATTCGAGGACTTGGTAATAATTCAAGCCAATAAATCTTCATTACATTATAGTACTCAACAACATGAAAGTTACCTTGTTTGATTGTTGAAATCTCATATTTGATCTTGTAAATGAGGACATCATCATTTAATTTTGACTACATTTATTTGATAGCATCTCAAACCTATTTGTGGTAGAGAGGAACGCATATGGCCCACTAATTTCAATTACCATTGTATTCCACAACAATATCAGAGCTTGGAATTTGTTTCATCCCAAAGTATGGAATTTGGGTCTTTAGGCTCTGGAGGAGAATTCACAATATAATGAATCTTTCTATTTTAGATAATTTTTATCATTAAAGCAATATGAGCCGTGTAGCCTCTAAAGTTCCCTTTTAATTTGTTTTTATCATTCATGATGGTTGACTCCTTGGAAGAGTGGTCAAAGAAACTAGCTATAATGAAGAGAAGTAAGAATCTCGACAAGAAGAGAGAGAAAAAAGGACAAAGGTTAGAAGATAGAAATACTAACCTCTCATTGATACCACGTAGAAAAGTAGAGAAATAGAAAAAGAAAAAACTACTTTGAATTTTATTACTTGGTTATGTGTAAAATGTAGAAGTATTCATGGACTTCTCCAAAAGGCTTCTCATAGAAATAAATTAATGCTATTTACAAAAAAAGAGAAAAAAATCCCCAAGTGGGGTCAACTACTGGAATAGAAAGAGGAAGCATATGAATTGCAACCTACAGGTCATAAGAGGTTCAATCCATCGATTAAAACCCTAATTCTATGTACTCAAGAATCCTTATCAAAATTGGTTGACTTATAAGTTCCCGCAACATATTCCAATAGCCATCCAAGACCTTTGGAATGAAAGATTCAATTACGCATATGTGATGATCGATGCAATATTTATAAGTTTGATCAACCAAGTACCAAACTTGAATCTACTTTGTCCAAAACCCTAAACAAGGTTCTGCAGTCTATTCGCACTATTTGCAAGCCTTCCAAAAAGAAAAAAGAGAATATTATCAACAAAGTTATCATATGCAGCACTTTCACTTATCCTTGATGCAGAAATTTTCCATTTAAACGAAAACAAGTTGATCACTAATTTGAAATATTACTCATGCGTTACAAGAACTCTACTTCAGCTTCGAAAAAGGAGAAAATACTAAAATTGGTGAAGCTTCTCATGAACTCAAATTCCTCTAGGACTGATTTACCATGTTTAGATGATTGCAGGGTTTTTCTTAAAAGTCCAAATAATAAATTATATTTAAATAAGTGAATAAGACGTAATTTTTGCGATATGAATATTGACCTGGAATAGGAGCAACATCATTGCCTTGATGAAGAATCCAGGCCAGAGCAAGCTGAGAAGGTTTACACCGATGCTTAACGGCTATGTTTGCTAGCCTTGCGTATAAAACCTTGTTTTTTTCTAAGTTGTCCCCAGAGAACCTCGGATGAAAAACCTAACAATATATAGAAGAACAATGAATTTAAGAATAGATTGAGTTAAAAAGTTCAGTAAGCTGAGGTCATACTGAAGTTTAGGATCTCCTGAAACATAAAGCATAATCTGTCTAAGTTATTATACCAAGAAACTGTTCACAGGAATGCTTTCCACAACAGCTTTCCCGCCAAAAAATCCACGGCCAAGAGGACTATAAGGAACAATCCCGATGCCAAGTTCCCTGCTTGTAAAACAACTATTATTGATCTGAACTAGACAATTCATCCAACTGAGAGTATATGTAGAGATAAGACGGATCCAGTAAAAATTAACACCGAAAAGCACATTGAAAAAAAAAAAATCCAAAGTAAAAGTATGATATATTTTTTTTATGTTTATGTATCAGGTTACCCGTAATGCCAACAGGAATGAAATAGTTGCAAGAACCAACCTGTGCAAATCAATAGGAATTAAATGACAGTAATAAGTGATATGAGCAGCATGAGCATTCCCATCCGCCAAAAAAACAACCTTTGCTCCTACTATTCCACGTACACTAAAAACTTCTCACATACTGGTCATATATAGCATCTCTAAGGAAACAATGTTTTTCTTTAAGGACACAATGTTTTTCAGGAGCTCGAGAAACAAGGGACAAATTTTCTTCAGAATTTGTCAAAGGAAGCAATGTTTTTTAGAGAAAGTCTGAAGAACCACCTTCTAGCAGAATATTTGAGAGTTGTCATGAATATATAGCACTGAACATGGTCTCACACTTTGCACAATGTCGACGAATCTTCGAATCTTATTTGGCGCTTTACAAGATGCGCAAGTCCTTTCAAGTTAAGAAGTCTTAACTTGAAGCTCTTCTTCAAAACCTATGAAGATATTTTGGAGATAGATTTCGGCCTATTCAACAAAAAAATAGTTGAATCAACGGGTTTCCACTTGGGTCTATTGTGACGTCCTAAAGGAGGAATTAGTGAATCGGTGGCTCCCATCGGTGCTTCCAGAGCAACTTATTGATTGGCTCCCCAAGCCATAATTTTCGGTTCTAGCTATGCACAATTAGTTGGTGCTTGGTCATTCATCATCTAAATCGGAAGGTTGAACCGGTCCTCAACTCAACAACTTACGCATGTGTTTTGAAGTTTCACTAACAAGCGGCGTGGATTCCACATTCCCATTAAGTGATGAAGTGATCCATAAGTTGTCAACGATGTTGTAAAACATTGCTCTAATGGACTGCCTGAGCCTGTGAGCCCCACTAGTGTGAGCAGTGGGCAAGGAGAGAGGGGGGCTCAAAGGGGAATAATTCTGCCTTAAATTACTTACCATAGAAAATCAAAACTGGGAGGGAATTAGGAAGATTCATTTAGGGAAAGATGGCTGATTTGAATTCAGATTTTTTAGGGAATTAGGGAGGTTTTTTTTTTTTTGAAAAGAAAATATTATTCAAACCAAAAAGGGACATACAGACAAAGCTAAAAGCCAAAGAAAAACCAAAAAATTACAAAGTAAAGACACCACAATATAAGGCAAAAAGCAAAATTGAAAGGAAATGAAAGATAGCTCAGGATCGCCACCCGGTTGCCAAGCTTGGACCGTCCCAAGGAGGAAAGAGAGACCAAAGCCAACCAAAACCAAAGCCACCAAGGTTGCCAACAAGCCATGGCCATCCAGGGAGGTGGGCAGAAAACCTGCCTCATCATAGCCACCGCCTTGCAACACACCAATCCAAAGCCCAAAAGTCAACGCCAGCCCCACAAAGCATACAGAACAGAGGAAATAAAAACCAAAAATCATTTCTTCTTGGATTTACGAGCTCTATGTTTACTACTACACCTAAAATCCCCAACGGCTACATTTTGAGTAACACTTAGATCACAATTATCCCGAGACGCCACAGCATCCTCCTTGAATCCCTCACCACCGGGTGAGAAATCATCATCAAGTAACCAGTCACCCTGCACAATCACACTATCCTTCGATTTACAAGCAAGGTTATTTAAAAGTTCATCCTTAGAAATAACGGAGATAGGCACATCAACAAGAGGGACTTCAGCGTTTAGAGGATCATCACTCTCAAACAACCAACAAAAGAGAGTAGGATTATTCAAATCCTTAGTGACAACATAACGGTCAGCAGGGTCCAACTGATTAAGAAAATCAGAAGATTCAGCTTCACCAGTACTATGAATCACAGTTGCATCAAGACAAACGGAAGGATTAGCTTCTAGATTGTCCAAAGCCTCAGCCACATTAACCTCAATACCATCTAAATTAACCTTAACCATATCTAAATTATCTGAATCATGGATATTAGCATCCATACCATTCAAAAGATCACCATCATTACCCACAACTACATTAGTAGGACCCAAATCAACACCCGGGACATCCTTCCCCAAAAGCAGAGTTGAATCGATAAGAGCAGCATCCGTGGAAACAAGGGCAGCAGCATCCGCAAGGACAGGGGCCAAAGACACGGGTAGGGAGGAATTAACCAAAGCTTCCGGGCCAATGCCACCAGCATAGCTAGATGGAAGATTACCAGGCTCACCCCCAGCATCCGCATTAACCACCTTAGCATTAGGAATAGAAAGAGGATGTAATATGCCACACTTTAATTTTGAGTGACCAAGTGATTTACAGTGAGGACAATACGGAAGAAATTCATCAAAGACAACCGATTGAATGTAACCCAAGCCTTCAGGACCAACCCAAACTTTATCCGGATACTTTTTGGTAACGTCTAACTCGACAAGGACCCGCGCAACAGAAGGACGGGTACCGGTAGAAGTAGCATTATCGGTCTTAAGAGGCTTGCTGAAGATCGAAGCCAGACCATGCAAGAAACGAGAAGAAAACAAATGAGGCCTAAGGTTGGGAAATGACACCCAAATAGGAATAATGGGGGATTCAACCTCAATATCAAACAAAGGGGACCATTTGAAAATTTTCATGAAATAATTGTTAACAAAGTAGGATCTATGGGCAAAAACCCTACAGTAATCAAGGTCATTCTCAAGCTTAATCAAAACATGAGTAGGGTTTAGAACAGTCACAGAAAACTGACCAAGAAGTTTGAGATTAAAAAAGAATTTCCTGATAGCATCAAGTGAAGGGCGACGACCCGGAAATTTACCTACCAAGGCGAATTCAAGGGGGGCAGCAAGCGCCCGAACTTCCTCCTCAGAAATCCATAAGGCCGGTAAACCACAGTGAGAAGTAATTTTAAGATCAGGAAATTTAGAAGATGATGAAGAATCTCCATGTAAAGCATCTTTAAAAGATCAAGTAAAAATTTTCCCGTGCAAAAAACCGGGATCAGACAAACGCGGAGCAGCCATGTAACGCCAAAACGAAAAAACCATAATAAGGAATAGAACACATCAACAAGAGGTGGAAAGAAAAACTTCCCTGACGCAACAATGAGAACGGAGTCAGCAGGGACAACGACATGGAGGCGGAAGGCTAGGGCAGGAAACCCTAGCAGAGCGCATTATAGTAGAAGAGAGTGCTGAAATTTCACTCGCCATCAAGCATACCACTAACTATGATATTACTTGCTAGTCAAGGAATCAACTAGGGAGGTTTATTTAAAGAAAGAGGGCTGATTTGAATTCAAATTTGGAAGGGAATTAAGAAGATTTATTCAGGGCTAATTAGGTTATTTTATTTTCATTATGTGAATTGTGTTTTGCTGTAGTTTTCTTTGGAGTTGTTCCTAGTGACGCCTAAGGTTTGTAGAGAGTCAATCTACCTCGCGAATAGTAGATCAACTTGTATCTTGGTTTGTTGTGTCGATATCTCATTCTTTCTCGCTAATTTCTATTGTGTTTTCTCTTCGTTATTGTTGTTTTTGCTGTGTGGAGATCGGATTCCTACCAAATTGGAATCAGAGCATCTTTTTTGGGACCTATGGCAACTAAGAAGGTTGATGCGTTGGAGAAGAGGCTTGATGAGGAAGTTGGAAATCAGAAATCTGAATTTGGAGAGTGAATTTCAACAATTGAGGGCAGATTTTTGAATCTGGAAAAGATGATGAAAATAATGTTAGAGTTTCAAGTCAAAACAGCATCATCGGAGGCAAGAGCACCATTGACCGGACAAGGAAGTGGGAGAAACCTGATAGGAAATTCTCACCTCACAGCAGAAAAATTGTTGTTTACAACAGAAAACAGCAACGGTACAACAACCTTCTTGAGAAATCTAGAGAAAACTAAGAGAAAAACGAAGAATTCCACTAGCAGATGCAGGAAAACAGCAAACGATACAAGTTTCTTCATTTTGAGAGGAAGAAACAACTCTCCAAATCTCTAGCCAAACCTAGAGCCCAAAGGAACAAACCCTACATCTCAAATCTGATTTCAAATTCAAGATGATCCAAACCCTAACAATACAAGACTAATTAAAGCAAAGGATAAAAATTAAATCCCTAAACAGCCCCTAATTTGAATTTTCCCTCCAATACAATACTTAATTAGTTTGTGGGCCCCCTCTACTTAGTCCTCTCATATGGTTCCCATGTGGCGTCGAAATCAGGAAGCCCCCTCCATGCAATCAACACCTCCTTGTTTCCTTCCTTGTCATATCTCACCCCTTTTAACTCCCGAGGTTCTAAAACCACCTCCATCTCCTCAGTCAATGTTGCTGGCAGTTCTGCACTGGTTGCATGCTCCCCTATAGCTTTCCTCAGTTGTGACACATGGAATACTTAATGTATAGTGGCAAATGGGGGTAACTTCAAGCGGTATGCCACTGCTCTAATCTTGTCCAAAATCTCGTAGGGACTGTTGACCTTATTTTGGGATCAGGTCCAGGTCCTAGGTCAACCTGGTTGACCAGGTCAACCCAGGTTGACCCATTAGGCCTAGATAGGTCTAAATCAAATTCAAGTCACACTCAATCCTATTCCTTGATCTATAGACCTAATCTATCTCCTCTTTGACCTTAATTGACTGGGTTGACCAAGTCAACCCTTGACTTGGTCAACCCAAGTCAATAATGGGTCATTAGGACCCATTAAGGCCCATTTAAGGTCCTAATCACTTTCCTAATCAGTTCTAAATGCAAACCACGACTTAGGAAGCTCTAATCATCTCCTAATCAACTCTAGATGTGATCTAGGCCGTCCCTAGTGAGTTCAAGGGTATAAATAGGTGTTTTAGGGTTCTCTTGAGAGGATCTTGCATTCGACTCCCTCCAAGAGCTCCCCAAGCCCGAGATTGGACTGGTGTGAGCCTCTTGAACTTTACTCCACCTCCCCCACTCAAACCCGACGGCCAAAGCTCGCCGGCGGCAAGGAACCGGCGGACCCAACACCCAAAACTTCCAAAGGGTAGATCTCGCGATCCAAGGCTCGTTTGATCCCGATTTCTTCTACAAGTATATCCGTGGACAATCTACAAATTCAGAGAATCCTTTAACGGGTTAAACCGTCCACAAATCGAGGTATAAATCATAACCCTAGTTAGAAACACTTAGGGTTAATTAGCATCGTCATTAGTGCGTTCAAAGCCAAACAAAGACATCCACACAAATGCTCTTCATGTATGCATGCTAGGTCTCAAGTTTCGTCCAATTTGATCCACCCGATCGAGAGAACGAGACGAAAAACCTCCCCTAGGGTTTGGTTTACGTAACGTTATGTTACGTAAGATCTGAACCGTTGATCACGCGATCAACGGTTCAGATCTAGCCGTTCCGCGGCATTCGTCTGACCGCGCATCCGATCCCGCGGTCTTCGCCCTCGTCCGGCTCGATCAGGGCCGTTGATCCAAAACCGCGGGCGATCTAGCGGCTCCGCCGCTTCGCTGACGTGGCTAAGTCGAAACCGCGTCCGCGGTTTCGATTCGACAATGATTGCCCTCTGCGGCAATCATTGCCCGCGATCACGGGACCCAACCCGAGGCTGCCGCGTGGCCACCCAGCCGCCGCCGCCGCCGCCGCCGCGGTTCTCTGCATGATACCTTGTTCTTTTCAGAAAAATATGAATTTTAATTAAAAAATACTTTATGTGTCTAATTCTATCTTTTCTGGATGTTTTCTGTATTACTTTGTTATTTAGTTATTTAAATATTATTTAATTAATATAATTGATTATTTTAAAAATAAAAATTATTTTAAAACCCCTTGGTGGCTGGTAGACCTCTTATGCTTATAAACTGAAGTATTTTCAATTATCTTATTTTCAAATTTATATTATTATTATTTATAATATTTATGTATTTTAAAAATGATTTTAAAGTTACATATTATTTAAATCCTTTAATTTTGGGAGGTCCACCTCTTATGAAACTTTAAACCTAGGCTATGTATATAAAGAGCAATTCATGTGGGAGAAGGATTAGTGAATGATTGTGTCCCAATCATTCACTAATCACTTCATTAGGCTTCTTTACTTAGTGTTTTCGTAGTACTTGCATGTGTAGGTTGCACAAGCACATAGCCTAGGCTCTCCTAGATCTAAGGACTTGATTGGTGTGTTTATATTTGCTGCATTTACCCTTTATGTTATGCCTAAGGGTTAGCTAACTCACTTTATTCCTGCTTAGTGTAGTGACACACTAAGGATAATAATTAAGGACTGTCTAGTGAACTTAGAATATTTCTAGGAGCTAGGATAGATCCCGGATTGCTATGAAACTTTAAACACTAGTGCTTAGTGATATCTGGAACCCCCTAGAATTTTCTAAGAATTTTCTGGACTCTTTAAAACACTTAATTAGCAAACCCTAATTTACCCGTTAATTAAGCCTTGAAAACTTCAGAAAAATCTAATAAATCCATTTTAAATCAAAAAAATACCCATAATACCTCAAACTCTCCAGAATTCAGTCTCCAACCTTAGATAATTAGGACCCCTTAATTGGACATTAATCTGGACTTTAATTCAACCTTAATCAAAAAACACCTTTTTGCCTTAATTAAATCATTAAAAATTATTAAAAATCCCAAAATTTCCCCAAACACTTGGGAACACCTTCTTAGGTCATTTCTGACCTTTGAGGGTGATCCCAATCAGTTTGGAGCTGATTTGGGCCAAAACCCCCCAAAGTACCCCTAATTAGGCAATTCCGATAATTCATTTAATTGCCCCGACTTCTAAAAATCATAACTAATTACAAAAAACTCCAAAATGGGCAAACTAAAAGGCATTCAACTCACTTTAAAGTCTAATATTTATTAAAAATATTAGGTGTCCAGAAATCAGCCTAAAATAAAAAGTCAACTTTCCGGTCAACTGCAACCTATAGTCCAGGGCCCGAAGCTTCTAAAATTCATAATTTTGCGTAGGAAACTCCAAATCCAGCAAACTAACTGTCTAATTACTCATATTAAGGTCTAATATTTAACTAAAATATTAGGAATCCCAAACCTAGCTTAATTCTCCTAGTGACCTTTTGGACCCCCTAACTCAGTAGGTAGGGACCCCGAACCTCCTGAAATTCACTAATGCAATTTAAACTTCAAATATCATTACCCTAAGCATTAAAACTGACCTACACATCAAATCAACTAAAATGGATCCTAATTCACTAATATTTATATTTTAATTAAAACTCCCTCTTTAGACCTGCAACAAATATGGACAGTAGGCAATTGTAACTAACTACCCAGCTTAGGATCTACCTTAGCCACACAGGCTTCTACACACACTGTAGAATTGTTTGCTAGGGCACCACTCCTAGACTTAGGTTAGGCCGGTGTTTACTTTTCCTGCTGTGTGCCGAGCTTTTCCAGATTTCATTTCATGTTGTGATTGAACTATTGATGTGTTTGTTTACTTTTACTGCACTCTGGGATTGATGTGATTGCATGATAGACTACCCATAGGTTAGGATCGATGTTGATACTAACAATGTCTTCTGCAGGTGTCCATGCTCATGCAGCGCCAATGAAAGGGGGGCAATAATTATCATTTAAATGCTAATGATGTTTTATGCAGACGCTTCAGAAATTGCTCAGCCCCCCTAAATAAATGAGGGCTAATTAAAAAAAAATCATTATAAATTGCTACAGGTGCTCCGGAATTGCTTAGCCCTCAAATAATTAAGAGCATGACCAAGTGTGGTTGCGATCGAGTACTTTTATTCTCATATGACTGCTTGTGATATATTAAACTGCTTGGGATGATTTTTATTAGGATAACCCTTGCATGAGAGTCTAGATTTACTGCTTTCATTTAATGTAAATTATTTGTAATTTCGTATTGAGTTGTGAGAGTCTATTTTGAGTGGGGATACTGAGACCCAAAGGTTGGATTCCAAAGAGAAAAGGACACCCAATATGATGATAGTCCTTTTCTATTTGAAAATCCAAATTTGGATCATTCTACTACCTGAAGAGTCCAAGGAAGCTGAGATCCAAGGAGTCCGAAGAAAAGTAGATCCAAGGAGTCCAAGGAAGAGAAGATGAAGACCAAGAGTATCCCACTCAAAATAACTTGCGTCTGTTTTAGGATTAGAAATCCGGGTTGTTGGCAGTGGTGCCCGGCCACTTTAATTTTCTGCAGACCCTGGGTTATAATTAAGGGCAGTTGGCCTATGGACATTTAATTGATTTATTTAATTATGTATTATGTTTGATTTGACATTGATTGCGCATAGGTTGTATGCTTTTCTTAGTTTATTAGCGATCTGCATGCCGCTTTTGTTTTAGCCTGGATTTCGTTAGGCTCTCTAAGGACTAAAGCTTTTTCTACTCATAATTAACATTCAAAATTTTAAGGTTTAAGCAATTTAGAAACTTAACGACCTAGGGAATTGCCAGAATCATCCGGGGTCGCATGTATATTAATGCATTTCTTCTCTCCTTCTATAAGACACTTCCCCGCCTGCGAGTAGAGTCCGGATAATCTGGCCTATGAGGATGAGGTGTCGGACCTGGGGAAGCCCAGTCTAATTCTAAAAATCATTTTTTATAAGCCTTTTTAAAGTTCTATGCATACCTGACTTGGAAGCTTTAACCAGCATGCATTGCATTAGAAATCAATTAAATCAAAATTTTAATTGCATTAGCCCTAGGAGCATTCACCCAACATCAGTCTGGGGCCAATTAGGAAATTCTCTAGACGTCGGCCCTACCTCCAAGAACTATAACCTACATACCCATCTTTCATAAATGACTGGACAGCATGGTTTTAAAGCGATTAGGTGGTTAGCTGGCTCCCCCTTCCAGGCCGGGGTAAATCCAAATTTTGCATTGCATTAGCTAGGACACGGGTGTTAGTGTTGCGTAGAACACTAAACCCATTAGATTTAGGATTCAAGGCTACTATTGTTTCATAGTACGCCTCATCCGTAGGTAGGTCTCCTGTCTTCCAGAGACCATAAGCCCTGCATATCCACGTCACACGGATGACGCCACCTCCATCCTTCTCTCCTGCATGCTTCGAGTGCATGATTTATTTATTTTCTCCAGTTTCTTCTCACTACCTTAGTCCCTCCGGATGTTGATCTGAGCCGTGCATGTTGACTAAGCCTAGTTGAACCTTTCTTTTCCTTCGAGTAAGATTTCTTAGCCTCTGCCCTACGTGCCAATCTCAATTTAGAAAGAATAATATAGAATCCTTAATCGAGAGTTTTCTCGGGCTCCGGTTTGAGATGTAATTAACTACAGGGGCTTGCGCCCGTGGAAAACCGAATCTCACTCTCAAATAAACCCCATTCGAGCTAATGTATCGGGTGGGGAAAACCCGTTGTGATTAGATCGCACATATTATTATCCATCGGGGTGTGTTGGTGAGAGCCACTATCCTCAATGGTTAATCGTATGTGTGATCGAATCTGCCCTCCCATTGGCAGCCAAATACTGTCTCCCCTCGCGGGGCGGCGGTCTTTGTTGATTGTCCTTTCGGAGGTCCACAGGGACCAAAATACCTTGGGGATAACTTCTCATTTCTCCAACCATTTGGCCCACATCCTTGGTGTTTTAGAAGTGAAACACCTCAAGTAAGTCTCCAAACTCCTATTGACAACCTCTGTCTGCTCGTCCGTCTGTGGATAATAAGCAGTGTTTCTCTTGAGAACTGTTCCCTGTAACTTGAATAGCTCTCTCCAAAACTGGCTGAGAAACATATTGTCCCGATCAGAAACTATCGACTCTAACATCCCATGCAGTCTGAATACCTCCCTTATGAATGCTGCTGCCACTGTCACTACGGTGTAGGGGTGCCGTAATGGAATGAAATGTGTGTATTTGCTCGATCTATCCATCACCACCATAATGACTGTGAATCCCTCTGATCATGATAGTCCATCTATAAAATCCATGGACACTTCCTATCATACCCTGTTCAGAAGTTCTAAAGGTTATAGCAATCCCCCTGGAGCCATAGCCATGTACTTGTTCCTTTGGTATATTTCACACCTCGCCACCATCTCCTCCACATCCTTATGCATCCCCTTCCAATATAACTCAGCAGCTAGTCTCCTGTAGGTCTTTTGTACCCCGGAATGACCTCCAACTACACTCCCATGGAACTCCTGCAATAAGTGGGGAATATGGATGGAGGTTTGTGGCATCACAAACCTTCCTTGTAAGAGTCTCCCCCCTTCAAGTGAGTACCCCGGATGACTATTCGTATCCTTCATCAAATCCTCCCTAATCCTTTTCAACTCCTCATCCTGCATGCTCTCCTCCTTGCCCTAATCTACCATTAGTGGCACTGAAGTTGCCATCTCCTAGAGTTCCCCAACACATCTGGATAATGCATTTGCCATCTTATTTTTCAATCCCGGTCTGTAATGGATCTCAAAATCATAGCCTAGCAGCTTAGACAACCACCTCTGATGCTCTTCTATCACCATCCTCTGCTCCAATAAGTATTTCAAGCTTTTCTGATCTGTCCGGACAATGAAATGCCTACCCAAGAGGTAAGGGCGCCACTTCTGAATAACCAAAACAATGGCCATCAGTTCTCTCTCATACACTGACTTTAGTCTCGCCCTGGTTGACAACACTTGATTGAAGTATGCTATAGGCCTATGATTCTGCATCAGCACTGCTCCCAACCCATATCCTGACGCATCAGTCTCCACTACAAAGATCTGGCTGAAGTATGGAAGCGCTAAAAACTAGAACTGTCGTCATGACTTTCTTCAATCTCTCAAAAGCCTGGGTTGCTGTCTCTCCCCACAAAAAGTTGTCCTTCTTCAGTTCCTCGGTCAAGAGCCAAGCAATGGTGTTGTACCCCCTCACAAATCTCCTATAATAACTAATCAATCCTAGGAAACCCCTCAACTCCCTTATGTTCCTAGGCATAGGTCATTTCAGCATCGCCTCAATTTTTGTTTGGTCGGCCGCCACTCCCTCCTAGGACACCACATGTCCCAAGTACTCCACACTAGCCTGAGCAAAGCTGCACTTCTTTAGGTTGGACCTCAACTAATGTTCCTTTAGGACTCCCAAAACCATCTTCAAGTGCTCCAGATGCTCCTCCTCAGTTTTGCTGTATATCAATATGTCATCAAAAAACACCAAAACAAATTTCCGGAGGTACTGCTTGAACACCCTGTTCATCAGCGATTGAAAAGTAGCAGGGGCGTTGGTAAACCCAAATGGCATTACCAGAAACTCATAATGCCCCTCGTGTGTCCTGAAAGCTGTCTTTGAGATGTTTACCTCCCTCATTCTGATCTAATGGTACCCAGACTTCAAATCCAGCTTGGAAAATATCATTGCCCCATACAGTTCATCCATTTAGCTCATCAATGATGCATGCAAACTTCATTTCAATTTTATTTTTAATTTGAACTTTATTGTAATTTGAATTTTATATTTTTTTTATATTTTTTCTACCATATGATGGAAGGCTATTAATGATCATGTGTAGGTTGTGCTCTTGAACATGTTTTTCCTTTGGTGTACTAGTTTCTTTGGGTGCTTTGTGCTTGAGCTGACTTGGTGGCAGCTGAGCTGCTGCTTAGCCTGCTGGCTGATTCGGTTACTATTCCATGCTTTCCTGGTTCCCCTTGCTGCCTGTTCGGGTCCCTTACTGTGCCTGTTCGATCTCCTGGCTGTGCCTGTTCGGTCCCCTTGCTTTTCCTGTAGTTGGCCTTTTCGAGTCCCTGGCTGTTGTTTGGTTCCTGTATGGATGCTTGGGCTCCCAATGTTATTAAATGCTGCCTTTTTCTTTTCTTTTCTGGTTGGCTTGAGTGGGCGGCTGTTTGGCTGTTTGGCTCCCTTTCTTCACCTATATATAGGGGCTATTTTGTGACATTGGAGAGCAGATTTTGATGAGTGAAAATTTCTAAAACCTGAGGGTTTTCTTCTTAGATAGCTTGCGAGCTATTTGCCCCCTTCTCCTCTCCTCTCTAGTTTTGTCTCGGGCTTCTTATCTAATTCTTCTCTCCGCAAGTGTCCACCCCATTTGTATCTTTCTTCTAAAGCTTTTGAAAGTGTTTGTTGGCCGGTTTGGTAGCATTTGCCTAAGGAGTTTGTGGAGGACGTTGGCCCAAAGTAGCTGTGGTGGACCATTGGTTTGCATGTCTTTGAGCACTTATCATCTTACGTACTATATCAATGCATGTGAGGTGACCACTAGCTGGTTGTTCTGAGGATAGTTTTTTTTATTTTAGTTTTTGCTTATTGTCTAACTTCCGTTTGTCTTAAAGTTTGTTTGGAGTTGGTTTACTAAATTTTGAATTGAGACAAGTTCTTCTTGCCTTGGTGTTCTCCTTTGATTTTTTAATCTATTTGTCTGCATCAATCAATCACAGGAATAATGAACTTATCCGACATTGTTTCCTTGTTCAAAGCTCTATAATCCACGCAAAACCGCCAGCTCCCATCCTTTTTCTTGACCAGTAGGACTGGACTAGAAAAAGGGCTCACACTCGGCCTGATGATCCTAGCCTCCAGCATCTCACGGATCAGCTTCTCAATCTCATCCTTCTGAATCTGAGAATAGTGATAGGGACGAACATTGATCGGCGACACCCCTTCCTTCAAAGTAATGGCGTGCTCCAACTCCCTCTGTGGTGGTAGGCCCTGGTGAGGTTGAAAAATCCCGTTGAATTGTTGTACGAGTGGCAGCACTGAAGAGGGAATGTCCCCCTCCTCCTCTAGTCTGATCCCCTCCAAGCGATGCAACTCCACCAAATATCCTCCTCCCGCCTCCTCTAAGGTTCTGATCAAAGACTTGAGAGATACCCCAGTTTTAGATAGCCCTGCATCACCCTGAATCACCATTCTCTTTCCCCCAACCACCGATTCCATCCTCAGTGTCCCCCAATTGACCTTGGTCCCTCCTTAGGTCTGTAGCCACTTCATCCCCAAAATGTCATCAGTGCTTCCCAACTCCAAGGAAAGAAAATCCTCCATCACCTATATCCCCAGAATGGTCAACACCACTCCCCTACAAACTCCTCTACTCATTTCCACCTTTCCTATGCCCATCATCACCGATAGCCTCATGTATCCACTAATTTCACCCCCAGCAGATCAACAATCTGGATGAAGATGAAATTGTGGGTTGCCCCACCATCTATCAATACTACCACCTCTCCATCAACTATCTCTCCATTCACCTTCATATCATCATCATTGAATATCATTGCTTCCAATTCTGGTTCATCTAGAGAAAGATTTGTAATCTCTAATAATCCCATATCATCAAGGCACTCGAACCCATCTCCAGCAACATCCCACATCTTGTTATCACCTATCATATAAAGTTGGGTCTTCCTTGATAGAAGACGAAGATTTGTATGCACATAAACTAAATCTTCAGCTCGTTATGGAGTTATTTTATTCCTCTTCATCGATTGAATAAATGAGTATGTGCTCCAATTTCTCTCACAACAAGAGGATGATACTTGACCAAGAAATTTTATTGGTTTGTCAACTTGTCTGTTCAATTCAATCAACTGCGACGTAGTAATCTTAGGACACATTTTAATTCCATGACCAGAAGTCTTAAGTAGATGTGCTTTCACCCTAAAATAAGTTCCTTTGTAGGTGCCACCACAATAATTGCATTTGAATGACACATTACCTCCTCCTTCAGAAGTTTTTCCTAACTTTGTAACATGAATCCATAAGGGCTTATCAGTTTCTACAGATGGCTCTTTTGAACCGTCACCTAATCCACTCCCACCAGCAGCAGAGCTCATTTTGCTTTCAAACACACTGGTGAAATGGAAAAAATAAAGGCTTAATAAATTAGTGCAATATATCAAACCCCTAAACATAATGTTTCACTTATCCTAAAGATGATGAATACAACAATATGCCGGGCAGCCGGGGGTCCAAAGGGGCGCTGCCCCCTGGCGGGGTTCGACCTTTATTATAAGCGCAGCTAAAGCGCAACTAAAGCGCACCTAAAGCGCAGCTAAAGTGCACCTATAGCGCAGCTAAAGCGCACCTAAAGCACAGCTAAAGCGCAACTAAAGCGCAATTAAGGGCGAAGATGAAGACTCGGGCATGAATCAGCTAATATAAAATAGCGGGACTATAGTTTTTTTTTTTTAATTTAATTATCAAATAGCCAGACACGCGTGTCCCGTTTTTTTTTTTAAATGGTACACACTAATAACGTGTCTGACACATGTCCCCGCCGTGTCGGACGCGTGTCCGTGTCAGACACGTGCCCGATATTGCATACCCTCTTAAAACGGAGTGTCGGTGCATCATAGCCTGACATGTACTTCTTGTCGTATCTAAAACACAATCACTTTGCTCTCTTCTCCTGTATCTCCTTCTCAGTCAGCCTTTTGAAATTTCCCCCATTTCTCCCTCCTCCAGCTCTCTCCTGGGGCACTTCCTTCAGACTCCCTGGCGTTGGCCCATTGAGAGCTAGGAAGGTAGTGGTCATCCTGTACGATCCCCCCGAGTTGCTCCCCCTAGCCCCTCACTCCAACTACTTCTGATCCTCCACCAACTGGGCTAGCTCCATGGCCTCCCCCAGGTCTCTTGGTCTCATCACCATAACCGCTGCCTGTATCTCCGGTTTAAGCCCTTTCATAAGTTCCCTTCCAATACTGTCTCAGAGAGCCAGTCTAATCTGCTGGCCAAATACTTGAATATATCAAAATCAAATTAATGTGAATCGAATTAACCTCGTATCTTCTGAGCAAAATCTCTTGAAATCTACTGAAACTCTGCAGACCAGTCATGCCCTGGATCTCTTGCGTCGATCAAATGCTTGCTTTACTCGTTAAAATACAAAGAGAACGAAACTCATGTCATTCGAACACATAGAAGCCCTCCTACATGAATCGCAAGCCACTCTTATTTGAAGCCATTGCAGAGCCCGTCCCTCTCCACGTCGGTTGAACCTTGTTCGTCCAGGTGTCTTATACACGATTTCCTCTGTCAACCTTCTCATTGCCGATCTCCACAGAGACCCCAAACTGTGAGCACCAAACTCCACTTCCCATTTGTCCCATGCTCTCCTGACCTCAAGCCTCCGTCGACTTCCTCACGATCTCCTCCGTAAATCTTCTCACACCAAATCTCTACAAACCGCAAGATTTGTCCAGCTTTACCTCCACGCACACCCGACTCCAATCAACCAAGTCCTCTGAACTTTTTGTCCGACCCAAGATCTGACCGGTCCTTCATAAGATCTACTATGCTGGTTCAAACTCCTCTACCCATTTCCACCTTATAAGCAGCAAATCTCCTCTCCATAACGTTCTTATTTGCATTTGTACTAAGCATCGATTATTGTTATTAATTAGCGTGTTCAGCTTTACTAGGTTTTTTCTTTTTCTCACTACCTAATTATTTATAATCTTATATATATATATATATATACGCGCGCGCGCGCATATATATAGAAAAAGATGAAAGAAAAAAAAGAGAAAATTCCCCAAAAAAAGGAGATGGAAGAAAAAAAATAGAGAAATACAAAAAAAATGATAATGAAAGTGAATACAAAAAAGGGGGGATTTTATGTAATTTGTGCATTTTTTGCACATTGTCTGCCGCCGCCGTCGTTGTCACGTCACACAGGTATAATCTCTCAACTTAAAACCTCCAAAGTCCTGTTTTCAACGTTCCCAGCGAGCCGAGGGGCCCCCGATGCACATTTTTCTTAGCGTGGTGGGAGGGAACTTGGTGCGGAGATTCGGCAAGGCGGGCAAGCCTCGTGCGTGCTTTTCTTAGCATGGCGAGGCAAAATATAAGTACCCGTACATGCCTCAGGTCCGACGGGAAAACAACTATGCATTTTCAAACAGGTACCCCCAAAGACCCATGCACGCCTTTCTTGGCGTGGTGGGATTGAAGACTCTAGCTGCGGTGTCGCCCGACACTGATCGTGCATGTCTTTCTTGACGTGACAAGCAAGCTAAGACTCCTAAATTTTTTTCTAAAATGGGAGACGCCGGGAGGTTGCTAAAATTCAATCTGAAGATGCAGAAAACTTGAACAAATAACTGGGAACTTGATTTGCACTTGAATGAACTGCTAAGAACTATAGTTGAACTCGAACTTGAACCATAAGGAAAATAACATAACTCTTAAAATTAAATTGTAATATGTAAAATGACAAGGTCTAAATTAAATGCAACAAATATGAAAGTGCACATGCAAGCATATTGACTCACATACATGTATGAATATATACCTGCATG
Organism: Dendrobium chrysotoxum; assembly: GCA_019925795.1. Lineage (NCBI taxonomy): Eukaryota > Viridiplantae > Streptophyta > Magnoliopsida > Asparagales > Orchidaceae > Dendrobium > Dendrobium chrysotoxum. Next base: position 40,296 of record JAGFBR010000771.1, on the reverse strand, counting down.
GGGCCCCGACGAGCGTGTTGTATTTACACACATAACGTCTGAGGATGCTACACGGGTCAAGGAATGAACTTAAGTTCAAGTCCAATCCTTCTCCTTGATAGGATGGGATTCGACACAACTTGAACCAATGAACAAATATACGGTTGCGGCATCGATCGGGATATTTAGTTATATATATTCATATTAGGCCTTCGAGGCAAACAACCAATGAAAATTCACTAATAAAGACTTGATGCCCACGAAGAACCCGATCCTCTGTCGGCAAGCAGACAAAGTCGACAATGTTCGATCAATAAAATACAATGACCCCATATACCCCGATGATAACTTGTTAAACGTAGATTTCAACCGGAGAGGTTAATTTCAGATATTCAAAGGTTTCTCAAATGCCCATGAAGTTCGAAACTCCAAGAAATATCAAAATTGAAATATTTAAAATTGAAATTAACCATTAAAGTGCTTAAAGCAAAACTCATCCAAACTCCGTAGCAATTTATCGAGATTGACAAATTTAAATATCACTTCAACTCACAAAGAGCCAATGGTCTAATCAAGAATATCACTAAGATTCATTCTCAAACAGTCTATTACTAGCAAGGACATGGCACGTGTCCTCTAATCAACGATTTTGCCGCCAAATAGCACCGCAAGTAAACGGTTATGACTAGGGCCCTCTGAACCAGGTGGTTTGCCGCCAAATGACACCACTAAATTATGGTCATGGCCAGAGCCCGTAAGCTACCTAATGGCACTAAATCATTGAGATGTGAATCAATAGGATAAAATCTATAGGGCACAAAGCCCTCTGTTAGCTAAGGTGAATTCAATTTGTCCCCTTAGACAAATATTCACCCCAAGTCTATAAGGCACCCTTGAACGACGCAACTCATGGCTGCCGACAAAAATCCTTTTGTTAGGTTGGGTAAACACCTCCTCTGACTAAGTAGACCAGGGATCATGATGGCCCGGGATAACGGAACTATGGGTTCTTGATCAAGTCCATCATCCATTCCACCACCATCCGCTTTAAGTGTAAGATGGTGAAATTTTTAATTTTAAATATAAAATTCTCAAACCCATGCTGTTACTATATGCCAGATACATGTATCTCTAAGTATCTGATTAACGACTAGCCTTAATGGAAAGTTCTCTCTCATTATCGGGAGGGGTAATTAATTATAGGGGCTTGCGCCTATAGGAAACTAGAACTTAGTTCATAAAGTCCTCGCAAAATGAGGGTGAAATCTCCAGGTAGTGTCTTATTTCAAACCCAATCTGCCTTCTGAAAATTTACCCCGGAACCTAATTCGTTAAAACTTCTCCAAAAGTAGGGGAGGATGAAGCGCGAATTTTCGGAGCCCACAGTGTTATAGTACACACTTAGTGCACATGATACATGCTATTTTTCTTTGATGCACCTTGCCATCTAAATAGCATAGGAGGTATGCTACACTACACTATAAGCTATAATATGTGCTGTTGTTTGTGTTATTGGCATGTATGGTGAGTAGGGATGTTTATAAAAGAAATTACAGTGATTGTGATTGATCCAAAGAAAAAAAAACAAATATCTTTATTAAGGTCTAGCACACTTGCACATGAACATGAAAATTACAAGAGTAAAGAAGATTATTGTTGCGTCCTGGAGCATTTACGGTGATAGAGGAATATGAAGCTTAACGTCTTAGCCTTGTACGAAGATCCGGCACGCAATCAAATAAGAGAGAGTGTGTTGTATTCATATGAGACACCAGAATTTTTACGTGAAAACCCCTAAAAAGGGGGAAAACCACAGGGGCCTAGCCCAGTTTTAATAAATCCACTAGTGTTTGCAGTCGATTATAAATGAGGCCCTTCCTTGGGAGAAGGCCTTGGCTTGATGTAACAAATATACATCATATAGAGTGCATTACATGATAGGAATTACAGTAATCAATGTAGACATGTTTGTTTGGTCAGAAGGACCATAGTCGACAGGACTTTAGTCGACAGGCAACGGAGGTCGGGAGGACCGTAGTCGACAGACAACAGAGGAAAGATCGTAGCCGACGGGCGTTGGAGGTCAAAAGGACCATAGTCGGCAGGCGATGGGGGATTGGAAAGACCATAGTTAACCGGCATTAGAGGTCGGAAGGCCCGTAGTTGGCAGGCGACGGAGATCGGGAGGACTGTAGTCGTCAGCCGATGGAGGGTAGAAAGACCGTAGTTGAAGGGCATTGGAGGTCGCAAGGACCATAGTTGGCAGGAGACGGGGGTCGGAAAGATCATAGATGTAAGGCGGTGGTCCAGCAGAAGTCCAGGCCTCAGGTGGTGGTCCGACAGAACTCCGGGCATCAGGTGGTGGTCTGGCAGAAGTCCGGGCTTTAGGTGGTGGTCCGGCAGAAGTCCAAGCGTCAGGTGATGGTCCGGCAAAAGTTCGGGCCTCAGGTGGTGGTCCGGCAGAAGTCCGAGCATCAGGTGGTGGTCCGGCAGAAGTCCGGGCCTCTAGTGGTGGTCCGGCAGAAGTCCGGGTCTCAGGTGGTTGTCTGGCAGAAGTCCAAGCCTCAGGTGGTGGTCCGGCAGATGTCCGGGCCTTAAGTGGTGGTCTGGCAGGAATCTGGGCCTCAAGTGGTGGTCTGACAGGAGTCCAGGCCTCAGGTGGTGATCCGGCAGAAGTCCGGGCCTCAGGTAGTGGTCCGGCAGAAGTCCAGAACTTAGGTGGCGGTCTGGCAGAAGTCCGGGCCTCAGGTGGTGATCCAGCGGAGCTCAGGGCATCAAGCGGTGGTCCGACAGAACTTATGACGTCAGGTGGTGGTTCGGCGGAGCTCAGGGCATCAAGCGGTGGTCCAGCGGAACTCCGGGTGGTGGTCGAGGAGGCAAAGGGGCAAGAGCGATCTCCGATCTCTCTCTTTTCTCCTTAGGATTCGGGGTCCTTTTTCATAAAAAATAGGGTCTCTATTTATAGATTTTCTAGAGTGGCGTGGCCCGTAAATAGGTGGAAGATCAAGGCCAAATAAGGAGTGGTTTGGATGGACGACGGATATTGAATCCCTTGATCGTGGACCATTTGATGGACATTTGAATGTGTTAGTGGTATCGAAATTTAGCGATCTTGGGCTCGTTGGATTCTTCTCGTCGAGCCGCTTGATTCGATTATAAGCACGTCATGTTTGGAAACTGTTTGGTAATACAAATTATAGTTTGAACCCTCCAAATGCGCTTCGGGTCTTTGATTTGGACTCATTTGGGCTCAGATTGAGTTGAATTTGGTGTCGTTGGGTTCGTATTTCCGAGACGTTCAGTTTGACTATAAGTTTGTTGAAATTGGATTTTAGATGGTCTCTGAATTATTTCTAGAAAGTTTGTAACTTGATTTTGCTTCGAGATTCGTGACCGATCAACATAATTTTTTTATGATATATCAATTATGATTTGAGAGATTGAAAAGATGAAGAAGATTAGACAATTTTCGCTTATGTATATGATAATTATCAAGAAAGAATAGTTTAATTTTTTATGAATATAGGACTAGTAAACAAAGTAACTCTATTTTGATCTTATGCTCTGCAGTTCAACATTTTATTTTAATATTATGCATTGCTACAGCCATGATAGCTTTATTTGCATTCCTAAGTGCATTCATTGTCATGATAGTTTATTTTTTAATCTTGTTTGTCTTTCATTTCATTAATCATTATGTAAGTTAAAGCAATTTTATGTTCTATTTATTTTTTTAATTACATTAAAGAACTATTAAAAAAATAGTCATAGTTTGTTTATGATTTACACTATTTCTAAAATGATGTGGGCACATTATGGGCTAGGACTTATGGCTCCAGGAGAGTCTTCTGTCATAATGCACTATTTTTTTTACAAGTATAATGCTTTTTCATTGATGGCCTTAACATAAGAAATCCCTTTTATGGTGGATTTCCCTATCATAAAATCAAGTCCATTCTCTAATCTATATCGAAAGTGATTTTTCTAAATCTATATTTCATTACTCTCTCTCTCTCATAACTTCATTATATGACTCATAACATTAACTCCCTTATATTACAACAATATTTAACATTTTCTTTGTTCTTAAATACCAAAATGCATGTGCTTCCTCGGCATTCTCTTACACATCAAACTTTCATTGGCAAGACCTTCTAAATCTATTTTAATATCTCCCATAATTCTCTAAATCTTAAAAGATACCTCACATGGAAAATGGATTTAAGGCTTTAATTTTTTGCATCTTCTTTAAAGATCACTCAATTTTACCGCATCAATCTATAACATACTTCATGATTCTATTATTTCTGCTCTTCTATAAAGACTTCTTCCTTACAAGTTTTATACATAATTTCTCAAAATAACATATCCAATTATCTTTCATGCCTTCATCTACAAATGAGATCATATCATCATCTTTGTCATTAACAAATTTAATTTTATCAAAGTTTGTAAATCTTTAATCACACATCTTACCTATTTTATAGCTTTTGCACTCCTTACCACCCTCCTTGTAAGACTTCTAAGTTCTCTAGTCATTCTAATTCTTAATGTTATTCATCTTTTGACACTCTTTTAAAGCAAAATTCTTTTTCTTGATAACTTAGTACCTCATCACTCCACTACCAAAATCCCTTTAGAGAAGCATAATTCTAAGTTAAGTGTTGCAGAGATGAGGATGCTCAGGTGGATGAGTGGCTTTACCCTTAGAGATAGGATACGAAATGAGCATATTCGTGAAAAGGTTGGAGTAGCTCCAGTGGAAGATAAGATTAGAGAGAGTCGCCTTAGATGGTTTGGTCACGTAAAACGGCGGCCTCCCGATGACCCGGTTAGGAAAGTAGAGGTCTTAGATTTGACTTATGTTAAGAAAGGTAGAGGTAGACCTAAAAAGACTTGGTTAGAAAATATTAAAAATGATCTTTCTTTATTAGATTTAAACGAGAATTTGACTTTTAACAGGACACAATGGAGAAAAAGGATTCATGTAGCCGACCCCACGTAGTGGGATAAAGGCTTGATGTTGTTGTTGTTGTTGTATGTACAATTAATTTATCAACTTTCCCACAAATTCTTTGGCAATATCTTGTTAACACAACTAGCCATTTTCTCACACATCATTAGCCTTATCCAAACTATTTTAGGCCCACTATAAGATTATGCATTCTGCATTCATTTTTGTTTAGTGTTGCATGAGGTGTTAAATACATTCTACAAAATTGTTATGCAGAACTTTTCACATTATCAGTGATATATAATTTTCACCCATCACCAAGCTATGGAGTAACAACGAGCACTTGCATCTCATTTATTGAGATTTAAGTCATCTGTTTTATCTTGAAAAAATTTCAGTAATAATGAAAAGCTTTAAAAATAAAAAGGTGGAAGGAGAAAAATCACAACAAACAGAAGCAATAAATGAAAGTAAACGGTAAAAAAGAGATTATTCTGTCTAAATAACATGATAAAAAAATTTGCTGGGAACGCTACTTGGAAGTACCTCATTCCTTGGGCTTTTCAGCTACATTTCAAACAATATGAGATTAACCATGAAGGCTTTGTTGAAATGTGATGTCCGAGGTAATATCATTTACTACAGGCAGTTACAACTTGTTCATTTTAGCTTCTTTTTTTTTTTAAGTTTCATTGACATTTCTATCTGATTAAAGAATGCAGAATCAAATATCGACTCAGAAAACGCATGCACAACTAAAAATATCCAAGGAAAAGTTCGCAATGACCTGCATAAAGAAACTATCTCCTCTTCGATATCGCGAGACCACAGAGACCATTCCATTTGCACTGCACTGATTGGATGCACAGCATGAGCACGCCTAATAGTATCAGAGCTTGCCTCGGACAACCCGATGTACTTAACCATTCCTTCTTCCACCAACTTCTTCAGCTCCCCAATCTACTTAATCATAATTTATTTCAAGGAAAAAAGAGGAGGAATTAACATCAAAGAATTCCAACAGAATTCATATGCGTATAAATTACTAAAAAAATTTCCAACGATGTTCTTACAGTGTCCTCTATAGGGAAAATTATTAGGTCCGGTCACCTGACCTAAAAATAGGTCCGGATATTGACACGTGGCACTTAAAGTTAAAGTGCAGGTAAAGCGCAGGTAAAGTGCAGGTAAAGCGCAGGTAAAGTGCAGGTAAAGTGCAGGTGAAGTGCAGGTCAAAAGCGCAGTCAAAGCGCAGTCAAAAGTGCAGGTAAAGCGCAGGAAAAGTGCAGGTAAAGCGCAGGTAAAGCGCAGGTCAAAAAGCAGTCAAAAACGCAGTCCACGTGGTAATTTTTTAGTGGACATCCGGACCTATTTTTAGGTCAGGTGACCGGACCTAATAATTTTCCCCTCTATAGGCACACTGACGTATCAATTCGGTGTTGATAATAAAGATCAATATAATCCACACCGAGTCGCTCAAGACTTGCTATACAGCAAGCCCTCGCATACTCCGGTGAACCATTCACCAACAAACCACTCGGGCTGGCTCCTGCAACACCAAATTTGGTCGCCAACTGAACCCTTTCTCGAGGTAAACGTCTCAATGCCTGTAAAAAATTTTCAGATTTCTCTTTCAATTTAAAAGTATTCTAGCAGAGTAGAAACAAGAGCGAGAAAAAGCTCGAACCTTTCCCACCAAAATCTCATTAGTATGAGGACCGTAAGCGTCGGATGTATCGAAGAAGGTGATCCCTCTGTTGAAAGCATGAAGGATTACAGATATCCCATTTTCGTCATCGACTGGGGAGTTGTAAACTCCAGAAAGGCTCATGCAACCATAACCCAATTTGGATACCTATCCGTAGAGAAGAAAAAGGAATGTTTAAAGCAAAGAAGCGGATGGGGATCAGGAGAACATAGAAAAAGAAACGTCTTAACTTCCAAGCCTTGGCTTCCCAACTTCACTCTAGGTATGAGGATTTGTGTGAGATCCTCCATTTCTTGGCAACTGGAAGGAGGTAAAGAGGCCTGCAGGCCGCAACGGCCGTATGTCCTAGTGGAGTGGAGGAATTGGACGCGTGCGCTATATTTCAAAGCTTCGAAAGCAGGAAAGCTAGCACTTGAGAACTGCGGCTTGTGAGAATCTGTGGCAATTTTTTAAACTAAGTATCACTTAAATTTTAATTAAGTGATAAATCATTGAGAAACAAAAATTAAAACTTGTCAACGTCTTCCATTCTTTTAACGGGCAACTTTTTTGCATCATATAAGTCGTCCATTAAACGAGCGACTTATGTTCATTATTCTATTCTGAGTTAGGTAGCCATTATGCCTACTAAGCAGGTAAATAACAAGAAAAGTGACTACCAATAAGTTGCCTGTTTAACATGCGACTTTGGCTTGTTACTTTATAAGAAAAACAAAAATCTTTTGTATGAGTACTATTTAATGCTTTTTTTTAGTTGTGTTGTCAAATCAAATCCTACAAAATTGTATGATCAAATCATTTTATATTTACATATCATTATATGTTGTCAAAATACTTTATAATGACAGCTCGGTGTGTGTTGTCATATCAGTTTATAATGATATCTTGTAACCTTGGTTCCCCCAATCTTGCATGAGGATTTCTAACCAATTAATTTTTGTGTTGTCAACTCATTTAGTCATGTCAAATCAGGCTTTCTTTTTTTTTTCTAACCAATTAGTTATTACACATATATACAGATGTAGTTCTCCTATAAATAGACAATTCTTTCCTTGTTAGAGTCAAACTAACTAGTATCCTGCATTCATATCAAAATGTATCGAACCATGAAGTATGAGACTGAAAAAGTTTCTTTGAAGCTGTTGATTATGGAGGGTAGCAGTCGAGTTCATAGATATTTAGCATTTCTAACTAATGATGCGTAAGAGGAGAAGGCTAGAACGAATCATATCTACTGGTGATGTGTACATTCCTGGTCAGATAAGGAGGACTGCAAGCTATGGGAGACACACAGGGATCTTATAAGGTATCCATCTTATAGGGATGGAGCGGGTTTGAATGAGGAAGGCTAAAAATATGTGCAAAGAGAGGTTTCGCAATTTGTAGTACATTTAGTGCCGATTAACACTCTGAAGGCTAGATCTGTTGAAATTAGATGTCTTGAAGATGCATCGTTCGAGGAGATCTTGGGCAACCCAACGGCTGATATTGCTCACTGCATCCTTTATCGGAAATGGGATACCAAGGCTGACACATTCTTGATCAAGACATACGAGAATATGAGTTTTATGCCTTGTAGACATAGGAAAGACTTTCTTGATGCTGCGGATTGGCAATGTGTCCAGCTTTGGTTCAAATAAAAATTTGGTTGCTGTCCCACACAAACCCAACTACAAGCTCGCACTCGCATCGTACTACAAAAGCATTGAAGGACTTTATTATCCTAAGAACTTTCATATGTTGTGCTAGTAACCTGATTTCGAAGTAGGTATGGCATGTGATTTGAGTCTGTTATTGATTAACTTCTTAAGTTTTATGGTTGTCTACGTATCTGTCTGTATGAATATGAAAATGTACATGCTTGTCTGTTATTTTTGTAATTTTTAAGGTTTATGGATATGTATAAGTTTGTTATCGTCGTTCTCAATATGCTTAAATGATAGAAAATATTTATAAGTCAATTTTTTTTCTGTGTAATGTTAAGCTAATTATTAGAGAAGTTAGACCCAAAATGGATCTTCAAATTATTTTATTGATACTGAGAAGGATTATGATTGAGTAAATATATATATATATATATATCATACATCACAACATCTGAAAATACCTCTAATTTAATTTACAGTAATTGTACTCAGTAAAGCTAAGTTATAAATATTATAAGTAATATTAGTATGAGAGTACATTGGATTCCTCTGTTATAAGTAATTAATGTGCAGTTGTTGAGGACATTGGATTCCTCAGATGGCCTGTGAAATTCAGAGCATAGGATCCTTATAATGTCTCATTTAATGTGACCTGACATTACATGTAGCTTGTAATAGTCTATTACTTCAGAGAGCATGTAAAGTTTTAATGTCCATTCAAGTTATAATGTGTTATATAGTTGCAAGTTATTATTCAATATCTTAAATCACTGCTATATAAAGGGTGCATAGAAGAGACATGAAGTATATTTGTTGAGCTTGTGCTTGAGTTATTCATAATGTTTTGGCCATGTATGGAGAAGTTTAAAGGCGTCCCCAATAAAGAAAGGTTCAATAATGCAAGCTGAAGAATGTATGCTTGTATAGCACGAGCTGGTGGTAGTCTGTTAGAGCATAAGGCGAATGAGAATGAGATATTTATGTGTTGCATGCATGAGTGGTTCGAAGACGAGGATGATTACCTTTGGGCTATGCATGCTGAGTTAATAAGGGTAAAACTATACAAGACAAGAGATTTATTAAATGCCGCCGGATGAAAATCTCTTGGAATTAGGTTCCGAGAAGAGAATGGTCACCTTATCAACTCTCATTTCTTACAGATGCGGTTCTATGAGATGAAACACCATAGAGATGGTAGTCATCTCCGCCAGATATTAACTGCAGCCACCTTGACATTGAGCATGTCATTTTATATCGTGTTTGGTATTCGAGATTTGACCAGTTCATTATGGATTTCTATAAAAATTGAATGAGTGAGTTATTACCTAATGGTAACCGTAGACAGTTCTTCAATATTAAGGACTGGCAAGACCTGCAATATGAGTTCGAGTTCCATCTGAAATGTTGTCCAACTTAAATACAGCTCCAATCACGTTTGCATATGCTGCTCAGGAATTAAAAAAAATCTATGTCTTCTTCTATATTGAGTATGAATCGTGTCTATGTATTTGACATTGTTATGATTGTATATGTTAAACTTTGTTAAGTTTCTTATTATATTAAAATCCATGTTGTTGTAGACGTTCATTAAAAATATATGAATTTATATGTTCGTGTCTACTAGAAAATTTTTAATATTTAAATATAACTCGCTAATCATCTAGCAAGATAAGTTATCCAATGAAGATATATTAGCACAAATATATCCTTGTTCTCATCTACAATAAATCCATGTATTTAAAATGTATCACATTGAGGTTTTAACTTATCTCATTACACATGTAATTGAAACACATCCCATACATAAGAATATGAACTTATTTATCTGTAAGATGCATAAGCTAAGTTTTTTTATAAGCATCTTCATAACCATTTGTTATTGGATGGTGTTGCCATTATATTATCTCTCCAATCATTTGAATCCTTAGACTTTATTAGAAAAATAAAGATTTAATAACCAAACTATTCTAATATCTCCCACAACTCTCTAAATATCAATAGGTTTATCATATGAGATATGAGGAACAAATGATTAGAGAGACAAAATTATATATATATATATATATATATATATATATATATATATATATATATATATATATATATATATATATATATATATAAGTAGTTAGATGCAAAAGCAAAATTATAAAGATCAACTAGTTTATTTTAATCATAGTAGCATAATGAGATACATAAAAGCGACAACAAAATCAAACTAAAGCAACTAAAAGTATATGATACAAAACACTAATGCCTCTTCTTATATCGATGTGGTATCGCATCAATACTTGGAGTGAAATATTGTGGTGCTCGTAGTGGCCTGGTACGTAGATGGCGCTACTCCTGCTCACTAACATCTAGCTGAGTAACTGGAGGGCTCTCTCAAGGAAGAAGGTACGAACTGAGGTATGGAGGCAATGTCAAACTCTGCTGTGAAGTGACTCTAAGAGGGACCAAGATCAGGATAGGAGGATGGCCCAACATCATATGGATCTGCAGTCAGAACAAGTGGACTGAACACTGTATGCTGAGTATCTGTCTCGTCAAAGTAATGAGCATCATCAATGTATATCTGCTATAGCAATCTCTGGCACATATCTCCAATAATGTTCACGTCCACCTGCATGGGTGTGTCATCAGTACCCCCAAAGTATGGTTGCAATCTCCTCTCCATACTCACAAAAAATATCGCTGCAAAGATTAGTAATTCAGCTGAAGTTTATCATAAAATTAAATTTAATACTTCTTCTATAACTTTAACTTACCATGTGATGTTCAGCTGGTGATCTTGGATAGTATGTACTTGGAGGATCCACTGGGGCCTTTAGCATGTACAGTGTCGCCCATGAATGAAACCATGCTAAGCACTGCTTCACTTTGTAATCATAGTCCAGCCCAGGAATCTCTTTATAACAATGTATGCTCTACTGCTCTCCTACAGTGCAATACTTGCCTGGTAATACAAAGCCCAATCTGTATCTACCTTACCACATCCATTCACTACCATATCAACATTCACTTCATCTAAACGATATTGTGCGTCATCATCACGACCTGGATCGCTCGATCCACTGCTCATCGTTTTGTAACCATCATCGACATTGACCGATGGTCTCTCGGAAGTTCCTGGAATGTCCTGACAAAAACTTCTATGCCGCTCACTTCATCACATAAACGATATTTTGTTAACAAGGGAGAATTTTTCAGACGATAATACTTTATTTAATATGCATTTAAACGAAAAACTTACTCAGCATATTGCGGCACAAAACTTGTATTGGTCAAACTACCTTCTGTCACCCTGTCGAAAGTATATGTCTCATGCACTTGAGATGTTAATTACTCAGCAACTAAATTTTGTGCAGTAATATCTTTGACCTCTACATAAAGTAGAAGTATCTATCCAATTGCATGTGATAACACCATCTGACATACCTCATCATCCTCCACAGCCGAAGATATGAACTCATTCCCTAAGGGCAAACAACAAACCAAGTTTACTGTGTACTTCGACGTATCATATTTAAGGGCTTTCAGAATCCTAATCTTCAGTTGCTCTAAATTCATCTTAATAGACACTTGCAAAGGTCGATTACTCCCCTCAACATATGTTGGTGATATCTATCATCTAAAGACAAATGTCCACTATACATAAGAACAAAGGATGCTCCCCGTCCAGACATTATTGCACTACTACATATCGCTTATGATAACGTACAATTACACAACACAATCCTACCTCAATTAAATAAATGAAACCACACATAAGTATTTAACTAAATATATTTAAATATATATCATTTTTTCACAAAAGGATAACTAAATAAATTTTTATTAAAATTTTACATTTACAAAATCTCATTCACCAAAATAAAAAAAAATCAATTCAACACATTATATATTTACCAAATAATCTCATTCACACAATACCAAAAAAATTTAATAATTCATTCAATGCACCCATATTCATTCTATGGGTGGTAGACATGTAATTTTAAATTAGTAAGTATTAGAAATGTAAATAGAATGAAATAAAGTGGTATGTATGACTTAGGGTTGTTTTGTTGCCTAATTTTTAAAATTAAAAAATAAACATTTAATAAAATATTTATAGATAATTTGAAAGTTTGGAAAGGTTGCATGTATAAATAGTTCCTTCTTCATATCACATTAGAAGCTCCTAAAAAAATTATATTCTTCTTAACAATATGTTAATCAAATAATTTAAATGAGCCTCACTTGCTAAAATACTTTAACTTGAACATAATCTTTTGATAGCGAGGATAATATGACTATGAATTTCATAATTTTATTTTCAAAAACTTTGTAATATTCCTTTAGAAAATAAAATAGCATTTATATAACAAAAAATTATAATGCACAACTTTAGACTAATATTCTCATCATAATTTTTTTTAATTAAAAATTCTTTAAAATAATCTTTGAATTGAATATCCCTTATAATCCCTCAAACTTGTTAAGAGTCTCTTCATCCTTCCCTTTCCTTCTTAGAAATCATGACCACTAAGTGTTATTGTCACATATGAATCTCGACCCTTATGCTGGTCGACTGTATACTAGTTCTATTACTTTTGCGCCAATAGTTTTATTGTTATACTTATGTCACATTGAGGTTAAAAATATATGTTCAACACATTATATCTATCAAAATAATGTCATTCTATATTTACCCAAACAAATCCTAGCAAAAACTAAGTACTTTCCATAGATCAATCTATTCTTCATGCTTTCAAAATAAAAAAATCACATAGCACACACAAATCATAAATCTAATCAGAAAAGGAACCCTAAAATTTCAAAATAATACACTCAAATGAAGAATACTACTAGGGTTCCTTTGAGGCTTCTCTGTTAGAATAACGTTATGCTAGGGTTCCTCTAAGGCTTCTCCGCTAGGGTCCCGCTCATTTCCCTAGCGGCTTCTGCCCCTGCTGTCGCGAGGCTGGCTTTAGGGAAGCTTCTTTTTTCTTTGTTTAATTTTTTCGGTTTTGGTGGTCTCCTTTGTTTGGCTTTTGTCCCCTCCGGTTAGTTTTGGCCGGATGACGGGGAAATATCTAGCCGATCCTGATTTTTTAGATAAATCGTTTAAATCACGCTCTTTTCTCGATGCCCTATTTGGATGCTCTTCTGGTGCATATTTTCCTGAGCTTAAATTGACCTCTTTTCACGGCTTGCATTCTCTGTGGATCTCGGAGGAGGAAATAATCGCTTTGGCTGCTGGCTCCCTTTCAATTTTCATTAGTTAGTTTTTTCACTCTAAGCGACCCTCTCTTGAAGCTATTCGAAGGTTTTTCTTTAACCTTAGCTGAATGGCGAGGTTTATGTTACTCTGCTTGATTCATCTCATATCCTAATTAAGTTGAATAATTATCTTGATTACAGTAGAGTTTTTTGTCATAGATCTTATCTTGTTAATAATTGCTATTTGAAATTGACCAAATTGTCTCCTTTATATGATGTTGGTGTTGAGTCCCCTGTCATTCCCATCTAGATTTCTTTCCCGAACCTTCGTCCCCACCTCTTCTCCCCTCGCATCCTTCACGGCTTGGGTTCAATTTTTGGTAGGCCATTGAAGGTTGAAAATGCTACTTCTGTTGGCTCTCATCCTTCAGTGGCTCGGGTTTTGGTTGAGCTTGACATAACAAAAACTTATCTTGATAAAGTTTGGTTAGGGCCGAAGAAATTTGGATATATTCAGCAAGTTGTGATGGAAGTTTTTCCCCCATTTTGTGCTTCCTATAAGTGTATTGGGCATTTGACTGGTAATTGTCATCCTCATCCTTCTTCTGCCCCACATATTGGTCCTACTAATGCTTCTAAACCTGTTAATATTAATGCTAGATGTGATGGTGTTTTAGATAATTTGGATATTCCTAATATCCCTTCCTTGTCCGCTCATCCGCCTATTACTAATGAGATAAATAATGTGGAATTTTGTGATGAAACTGATAAGGTTTTGGTGTTGGGTCCTACTGATGCAGATGCGGGTTATGGTGTTGAGGTGGAAGCTGCTTCTTTGGGGGTCACTGAATAGCCGACTTCTGCTTTGCCTTTGGGTAGTCCTGTTGATGTTGAGGGGGAAGTGGCTGATTTGGTTTTGACTATCACTGGTGATAACAAGGAAGGTGGGAATGAGAGAGTTGATGATAATAATTATCTCATTAACCTCATTGCTAGTCCTATTAGTGGTGGTGTAGTGGTAGATGCTGTTAATTCCATTTCTTTTGTTGCAGGAGGTGGCAGAGCTGTTTCTACCAGCCCGGTGATGGTTAGGGCTGAATTAGATTCGGGGGGTTTGGGTGATGATTTTGTTGAGTCGCCATTGAATTCAGTTGAACCGGTTCTATCAAATGCTCCTTTGGTAGATGTTCATGTTGCTTCTATCTCTAATGATGCTATGCTAGCTCATATGGCACTCAATTTGGAAGGTTTCGGTGTGGATCATAATGATTGGTTGGATTACTCTATTTCCTCCCCTCATGTTTTGGAGGGGCAAGAGGAATATTCTTTAAAAGTTAACTGCATCGTTGAAAAGGCGTTTACTCTTGGGGGAGGCAAACATCATAAGAGGAATCATAAAAGGAAGTAGCTTTGTGCGGTTCTTTTTTCTGCTGTTGGTTGTTCTTGGGCTGGTGAGGAGTTTGACGGTGGTGAGCTTGGTGCTTATGTTTTATCTGGAGTTCTCTTCGGTTGGGGGTATTTTTTCTGGCTTGGTTTTGGGGGTTTTCTGTTTCACAAGTCTGTTGGTTTCTTTTTGGACGATGAGGAGGCTTTTCTGCATAACCCCGATTTGGCCTTGGATAGCTGGCAACCTTGGTGGTATAATCATGACTGGTGGTTTTTCATTGCCTTGTGGGTTGATACTTCTTTCTTGTGCAGTATTCGGCTGGTTGCATTGTGGCTTGCTACCTCCAATGGATGGTCCCTCCTTGGTGGATCGATGGTTGCAAGATTGCCATTACTGAGTCCGTCTGGGTTGTGGTATTCGATTTTTTATTCGGATAATTTCTTCTTGGATGTTTTGTGGCCTTTCATTGTCTCATCTTAGCTCTTTTCTTTTAGAGATTTTGCTCTTAATCATTGTATTGTAATTTGGTGTTTATGCTCTCAAACGCTGTAATTGGGTCGTTGTATTTTCCTTTTTATTGAATAAAATTTTGGTTTGCCCCTTAAAAAAATGAAGAATACTACTAAAGGAAAGAAATTTAACACAAAAAAAAATCAAATTACCTTACCTCGTGGAAGAAGGCCAAAATCCCGAATAGTCGCCCGCTGTCACTGAACGTTTTGCGATTTTAGGGCAGGAAATAAGGGCTTCACGGGGATAAAAGAAATAGGGTAAGTCGTCCGTTTAACGGGCGAAACGGACGACTTACTTCAATATAAGTTGCCTGTTAAACTGACAATTTTGTCGACTTTTAAATTTTATTTTTCATTGACTAATCGTTTAATTATATCTTAACCGATGTTTAATTTAAAAAATTGCCCTGAGAATCTGCGAGAGGAATTTCGAGACATTGATGCTCGGCATAAAAAATATCACGTGCCGACAGTGCACTTTTTTTTCTTTTATTAATGCGGTCTGGTCGCGTGTCAACACTTACGTCGTGGCATGGGATTTTTAAGCAAAAGTAAGCGTAATTAGCGGCTGTTTGATTGCACAATAAAAAATTAAAAAGAATATATTATAAATTAAAATTATTTTTACTTTATTTAATTAAGTATGTTATGATTTATGAATGCAACAATTTTGTTTTTTCTTATTAGGTTTAATTAGAGGAATGATGGGGCGGACCAGCCCTGTAATAAGTGGGCAAATTTTAGTAATTAAATAATAATAATAATAATAATAATAATTATTATTATTATTATTATTATTAAGTATATTAGTATTTTTAGAGAAAATAGAAAGAATTAGTAAGATAAAATTAACCAAGAAATAAAATATTTAGATGAGTATAAAATAAATCTAGATGATTAATTATTTTTGTTTGGCTTTGAGTAAAATAAATTCAGTTAGAAGCACAAAAATGGTGGAAATTGGTGGCCGATGGTTGCCAATGGTGGGTGACCGGCGATGGGGGTGATCATGGCCAGTTGTGATGTTGGTCCAAGTAGTTTTCATAGCAGGTGGTAGCCAACAACCGACTACAATAACAAAAAATTTACAAGAGAGTACATTCTAAATGCATCAAAATTTTACTTTATATTCATTTACTTCAAATCATATACTAATATTTTTAAAAAATATACATTTAGAATATTTTATACCCATTTTATTTCAAATCAAATAATCTCGAAGTTTATTATTCTACGAGACCATTTAGTTGCATGGTTCATTCTATTTGACAAATTATTATACTCTACCACTCTGATGTGTTATTCTGCTTGGCTATAGAATTCTCAGCTAAATTATTCATTATATTTGGTAAATTACTCAACTCAATAATTCATTTGAAGTCCATTTTGTATTACTTAGCAATTCAATTATAAAAATTGATTTTGGCCGATGATTCAAACTATTCAGCTTATTTATACTCTGAAGCCAATAAAATTGACCAATCCTTATACCCCTTGATAATAAACATGTGCCAAAAACTTGCTCTAATTTTTTTTGGGTCCTTCAGGGATTCGAGCACGGATAAGAGAGGAGGAATTGCTTCCATCGACCGTCCGGCCGCAATCCCGATATCAAAACTTGCTCTAATAATTAGTTGTCTCCGAGGGTTCATAAATGCCATGGCCAATTAAACAACTTTTACAATTCTCTGTGAAAAAAAAAAAAAAATACAAGCCAAACCAAAATAAGAAGCTTGTCAGTTGGTGACACTAACATATGCTAACGTCTGCACATTTATGCAATTTATGTAACAATTTTCTCATGTGAGAAATTTTTTTTAGAAACGGGGTTATCTATCCGCTGCTACTCTCAAAAGAGCGCTTGAAGGCATAACTAATCCCTCGGCGGAACCTAGCGAGGCCATCCACTGGCATCGAGCCCACACTTGCTGTGTCCCACTGAAGAGGCGAGGCTGTAGTAGAGGGGATTCGAATCCGGGATGGGGGATTCCTAATAGTGCTCACCCACCAACCACCCTAAGCCTTCGTGGGTTCATGTGAGAAATTCAAACTGTATGAATCCAAGAATTTTGCAGTACACCTTTTATGGTAAAACTTTAAAAAGCATAAAGGCTCCATCACCTTGGGTGGTTCTTGCAGGAAAATATCAAGACAGACGAGGCTTCGAGTTAAATTTTAAAAAACAAATCCTTCAATTCCATCATCCTTAACAGAGATTTAAAAAAAAATCATCACACAAAACAAATAAATTACTATTGATGAGCAAGCAACAAGTTCCAACATATATCTTTTATCTCACTGTCTTATCATCCAAACATAGCCATAGTATACTACAATTACTTAATTTTTCATTCTAAATAGATATGATGTACCCTATTGGCTTAACAACAATATAAGCTAGAATTCAACATATACAGTATATCCCAAAAGCGCATTCCTTGTAACTGGGACTCAGCTAGGGAAGTATTTCTTTAATAACAAAGCACAGGGTCTTGTTCATATAACAAGTCACCTAAACTCTCGGCCACTGTGGGCTGACAACCTGCAGAAGTTTTCAAACAAAAACAAAACAAAAATGAATGCACTAAATACAAACATAATGGACGCGAGGAAGATATACATCAGGCGTTTATTTCCAAATTGTTAACTATGACATCTCTCTACATTTAAAAGTTTAGGGTTTAGTCTGATTGCTGGCTTAATTTGATTTCATAGAAGAATTTGGAATAAACTAGTTTAGTCGGACCCAAAAAAGAAAGAATTGCTGGCTTAATTTGATTTCATAGAAGAATTTGGTGTTAGTCTGATTCTTGGTTTCAGGGTGCCTCAGTTTCCAGCATCGGATTTGTCAAAATTAAGCAACGAAATAAATCAATTAGTTTGACCTAAATGCACAAATACAATATTACTTTATAAGGACAAACCTAAAGTTGGATCAATTCGGGATGTATGTGGAAAGCAACAAAGTTAGCAACTAAAACAAGTCATTATTTTCCTTAGCTTCAATTTTAAATTTGGGACAATTTCCCCAAAATTCTAGATATTAATAAAACTAACACCTTCCAAAGTCCATTCATCAAATTCTTACCCAACATTAAAATTCACAGCACAATTCCAATCTAGCTTTCTCGCCGTCATCAAATTCCAACTGTTTGATCCTGATATGCCCAAATACATAAATTTTCTCGGTCTTTTTTTTATTGGGTAATAGTTTTACAAATAGAAAATTTTTTATGTTATATGTATAACTCTCCCAAATTTAAGTTTATCATAATTACCTCGTGTTGGCTTTAACTTTTGCACTCTCATAAGCATGGAATTAATGTCATCGGATATGTTGCTTCCATCTTTTTCCTTCTGCCCAATTTTCCTCCGCCTCATCTCTTGGCCCCTTTCCTGCTCATCGCTTATATCTTCCTTCCCTTCCCCTCCTAGCAACCACATTGCTGCTGGCATCACCTTCTAGCTTCCTTCCTTTTATGAGCCTTCCATTTTTCATCCACCCCTACACAAATTGCCCTATGCTAATCCAGTCTCCCATTCTTCTCTCTGAATCGGCCTGAATCCCTCAACACCTTCCAATCAGCTCTGTCATGTAGGTCAAGTTCAACATAGCTAGATCCTCCAAACCTAACTAATACATGTCCCCTCACCCTTTTTTCCTAATTTCTGCAAATGGTGATAGTGGAGTAGTTATTGGCAGAGCAGATCGTTAACTGAGATTAAAAGTAAATATACGTTTTTCAATAAAAGAAAGACAAGTAGAATAACTCTTCACCTCTAGTGTAGTAAATACTAATCTCATTCGACTAGCAACAACTGATGCCTCCTCTGAACTGCCCATTACAGCCATTTGCTCAAGCTGTAGAGTCTTCACAGGTAGCCTGCAACCACCACATTAAAATTTAAGTTAAAATTACAAAGAAAAATGATGCATATCTATCATTAATCATTTGGCTTCAAAAGATGGCATATATATAACAGTCCGTCAAGAACAGGAAAACCCTCCAAATTTGCAAGTATAATAAAAGGTTTGCAGTTTCATTTCCATGCAAACTGAATCTAGATAGGTAAACCAATATGATGCAGTGATGCATGATATGAAGCTATAAGGCGATGCTTATTAAGTCTTGTTTGACCAGAAGCAAAAAAAATAACACCTACAAGACAAAAAGTAATGTTTTAAAACAACGAAATACCATTACAAACAAACTAAATACTGCAATGCAGGATTAGTATTAGGAGATTTCTCAATTCACTACGCAGGCCACCATGCCAGCTCCTCACCCTAAAATTTCCAACAAATATTCTAACTTTCACTGAACCAGATCATTATACTGGCCAAGTATTGCTTCTGGTAGACATCCCTAATTCAGAGATAGGTGTGCTAACCTGTAATGAAAAAAGTAAAAAATAAAAACTCTTTGGGTCAAACTAAGCCAACTTGTCTTTCGATTAGCACAGCTTTGCAGCAAGTTGGCAGACGAGGTGGGGGGAAAAAATTAACAAAAGAAGCACTAACCACAATTACAATTTAGCAGAACTTAATCTAAACAACAAATCTCCAAACTAGCATAATCAGCAATAGATACGGAAAACATCAAATTGTTGCATTAAAACTAAAGTTTAAAAATCGACATAGAACCATAAATAAAATACCACGATTAAAAGCACTCAAAGACATATGAACAGAGTTGACCATCTTAAATCCATGAGTAGCCAAACAATAGCATACCACAAATGGGAGAGGAAAGGGATGGAGATATGATCTAGAAGTCTTTGAAAAGGGCTTTGTTAACCTGTGGCTAAAGGTATCGTTAAATATTATCAGACTTCCTGAATAACACCATTTAGAGCTCCAAAGCCATCCAAAAATCAAAGTAGTATATGTCCCACCACCTGAGGCGGGGTTTCTGGGGAACTAATTTTCAAACACAACTTTCTTTCTTTTTAGAACGAAATACATTGCCTTCTCTGTCTCTTTCTCTTCAAAAGCCTTTACCACAATTATATCTTCCACGGAGGAGATAATGCCGTGGTAGCTTTCTCAGTTCATGCAGCTTGGAGTCCTTGGCGTGTTTGCTATAACTTTTGTTTTAGGCCCTTCAACTACTATTACTTTATGGCATTTTTTGCAACTATTCAATTATTTCTACAACTCTTAGGATTCATTTGGTCGTTTCTATTGGCATCTCCTACAATTCGTACAACAGGGTTGGTTCTTCTCACGAGGCTATAGCTAGAGTTAATGGGTTGCAATTCCTATGATTTATTCCTCTAACAGTGGATTCTTAGAGAAGAGTTTTTATTCTTACTAGGTGATGGGGACATCCAATCATGGAAAGTATGTCAGAGACGTAGTCGACGATCTACGGCCACGATCGCACTGATCTTATTTTTATTCATTATATGTATTTGTTTTATTTGTTTGTATTTTCCGTTTTTACCCTTATTTAAGGGTTTGGGTCATATGTAAAAGCCCTAGGGGCAAAGTTGTCTTTTAGTTTTCTTCCATTGTATGAGGTTATTTATAAGCCCCTCATATTTCTTTTCAAGCTAATGAAGATTCTTATGAAAAGAAAAGAAAAATTTCAGCCATTGAGTTCTTTTGTGAGCTTGTGAGATTGTTTGGAGAGAACTCTAGGTGAGGGAACGGATCATCCACCAGCCACAGGAAGCGCCCAGACTTGTGGCTACTTTCTACTTCGTCTCTCTCTTCCCCTCTTGCATCCAACCTTCGGCCCTTTCTCCTCCCACAAGCCGCCGACCTCCCTATCCAAACCCAATCCGGCCCCTTCCCCTATTTCAACCCCTCCTAGCCAAAACCCCCACAATTCCACCGAACCCTAATCATTCAATTTTCCCTCCATCATCACTTGAAGCCGCCGGCCACTCTTCCCTAGACCTCCTTGTCCGCCGGCCACCTATTTTTTTTCCTCTCCCACTAATTTCCAAATTACCTCCATAATCCCATTCCAAATTTGGTGTATTTTAATTAGGGAATTTTCTGAATTCAAATTTGAATAAATTTGAATTTTGAATTCTTTCCTAAAATGAGTATGCTATATTAGGAAACTTCCCTTAAATCTCTTCAATCTGAAATTAATTGATGATATAATTAATTTCTTATTTCCTTATTCCTTACCCTATGTTGGGAAAGATTGCAAGGACCCGCTCCCTTCCCCCCAAGCATGCTGCCGCCCCCCTCCTTGTTCTCTGTCTCCTCTTTTTCCAAATATATCCCACTCCAAATTCAATCCAATTAATTCCTAAAGACCAGCCGCCCTACCCTATTTTCTTTATTTGATTGGGAGTTTGAGATTAAAACCTCCCTCCCCAAATTCCCCAATTCCTTAAATCTGAAATAAATTTCAGATTTGCAACGTTAATTCCTCTAATTACCAAAGCCTAAAATCTGAGAACAGAAATTTCTCCTACCCCTTCCCCTAGCCGGCCCCCTTTCCCTCCTCCCTCCACTTGATTAGCTCTCCCAACTTCATCCCCTTTTGTTGTGAGAAGACTATTCCTACAGCTTCCTTGTTGTCCAGAAAATTATGGATGTTTGCAGTGGCTGTCCTCCCTCACAAGACCTTGGAGATTGCTGTCCCAGCTTTTCCTCTTGCTGTCCAAAGGTTCCAGCAGAGATTTGTTGCTGCCCAGCCATCCTAGGAGCCAAAGCTGCTGTCCATGCTGCTGTAGTTGCTGCCCAAAAAATCCTGCACCTTCCCCTTGCTGTCCCGCTGATTGGAGAGGTCGCCGAATGTTGGTCAAGGCAACTAAGAAGTTCGGATTGCTGTCCACTCCTTAACAACCAAAACGACCAAACCAGAGCTTAGTATCTTCTTCCATTGGGTAAGCCTGTCCGCCAACTCTTATATCTTCCTAGTTTACTTCTCAATTATGGTTATATTTTGATTCACGAACATCACGTTAATTCTCCTCCGCTAAAGCTTAGTGATCTAGAGAGTTGAGTGAGGGATACTTGCGTAGTGACTAGTTTTATTGTTAACATAGGAATTTCTCGTTGAAAACCTTTTACGCATGCAACGATAGAGTAATTGACTGTTTTAAGATCTTAACCTCTACGCATGTGATTTGGCCTAAACTTGTTTTATCGCCTTATTGTTTTATCTTATCATTTAAATCAATATAAGTTTTACTTAATATTGCTCTCTAAAATTTAAACATGCAAAATCCTAAATCAAATATCATCCAAGCATTATAGTCCTGCATCACTAGGTGTCCTATAAGCTTATAAATATTGTTATTCGAGGCACCTAAAAATTGTTATGACAATTAAAATTAAGCTTTGCATGTGTAAATACTTATCATTGTGGCATTTAACTCGTTATTAAGTGTTAGAATTGAAATTCCATATAGATTCTCTCTGATGTAGGACTACGTGCTTAAATGAATGAAATAGATTATTGCACGATTTCTTGTTTAGAACATTAATGATACAACCATTAGCTATTGGAACGATAAAATAAAACAAGAGACGGATGCCTATGTTTAGGCCAAATCACTAGCTAAGCACTTGGAAAAACAAAATAAACTAGAAATTCAACAAAATGCGTATTGATAAGAGTTCATTCAAAATCCCTACTCTAACAATGAGATCAGAAAACATAGAAAATCAATAACTCATATCCTACGTTTACTACGCTTTGGCAAGATTTAAGTGGAGCGATCCCTTGCGTTTCTGTGACTACCTACAAAGTTAGGAAACGAAGAGGGAATTGAAGAGGGAAGAAAAGTCAACCCTTACGTAGAGAGGAATCGTCGCCGAAGGAACTCCTTTGATTTGCCAATGGTACCGGTGATGATTTGTAGAAAATGATTGAAGAAGCCTTTGAAGGGAAACGGTGAAGTAGTCGGAGGGATGGCGGGTGTGAATCGCCCAACGGTAACTCACCGTCCTTTGAATCTCTGATCGTCGATTGTATCAACCAAGGGAATGTGAATCCGCTCAAAGTATTCGTCGACGGTAGTTTCGTAGCCAAATCCGATGTCGAAGAAGGGGGAGCGGAGTACGTCAATATTGTCTTGATCGTCAAGCACCAAGCCTGAATCCCAAGGGCGAACTTCCATTCATGCTTCTTATGGAGTAAGTGGAGCGACGATGGCGTGGCTTTGCTGTCCTTGAAGGTTCTTCCCAAGGGATTAGAGATTTCCCTTTGAAAATCAAGTAGAAAGGGCTAGGGGAAGTGGGCGGCCAAGGTAGGGCTAGGGAGGGAAAGTTGTTTGTAGAGTTAAGGTTAGGGTTAAGAGAGTTTAAAGTTTCCAAACCTGAAATTATTTTCAGATTTTTGAAATTAGGTGGGAATTAGAAAAAAGGAAATAGGGTTTATTGATTGGAAGAGGATTGGAGAGAGAAGGGGAGAAGGGGGGGGCGGCATGAGCAAGGGGGCCGGCGGCATTAATGGGGTGGGGAGGGATTTGTGGTGATTGCTTTGAGTTTCTAAATTGGGATCTAGGAAATATGAAAGATATAATTAAATCCCATTCAATTAGAATTTGATTTGAATGAGATCTCAAGACTTTCCAAAAATAGATTTTATATATTAGGAAAGATTTTGAATTTTAAATTCTTTGGGTTTGAATTCAAAATTTAATCCTAAATATAATCAATCCATATTAGGAAACAAGACAAGGAAGAGGGGAGAGGGGGGGCAAGGGGCGGCGGCTTGGGTGGAGGGTGGTGGCCGTCGGGTAGGAGGTTGGGGTGGTGGGCCGTGGGGGGGTGTAGGGGGAGATGTGGGGGCGGTTTTGATGGGTAGGCCGGCGGCTTTTGGGGAGGGGACGGGGATGGGGTAAGGTGGTGGTGATTTGGAAGGGAGGAAGAGCACAAAGAACTAGAGCCACGAACCCGACACGTCTAGGTTGGTGGGTGATGCATCCTTCTCCCTCTCCTAGGGATCTTCCTCACTAGCTCTCAACTCTCAATCTCAAGACAAGAGTGCAAGAAATTTTGTAATAATCATTCATTAACTTAAAAGATACATAGAAGGGCTTTAAATAGCCTCACACAAAGACAACATAAAGACGACGATGCCTCCGGGCTTACAAACAATCCACCCTTGTATAAGGGGTAAAATAGGGAAATAAAACATAGGAAATAAAACATAGAACTAATGAAAGAAACAAAGACCCAACAAGACTCAAAAATATAAAGACTCGATCGTGGCCGTAGATCGACGGCCACGTCTTCGATAAACTTTCCATGTAGAGATGTCCTCATCACTCTCTCTACAAGAATTAGGATTTTTGTGTGGCTTCTTGCCCTTTTCTTCATTTGTCTTAGATGGTTTGGTCATATAAAACAACGGCCTTCCGATGGCCTAGTTAGAAAATTAGAGGTATTAGATTTGAATTATATTAAGAAAAGTAGAGGTAAACCTTAAAAGACTTGGTTAGAAAATAATAGAAATGATCTTTCTTTATTAGATTTAAACGAGAATTTGACTTTTAACAGGACACAATGGAGAAAAGGATTCATGTAGCCGACCCCACGTAGTGGGACAAAGGCTTGTTGTTGTTGTTGTTGTTGGTTAAAAGTGTTATTACGTTTTGTCATATTTTGAGTGACATCAATCCCATGCATAGCTTTCAAGATCCTTAACTTCCATCATTAATATTTAATAGAGGACCATAAATCTTTCATCAAAATTGAATTTTATTCTATGTCAAATTTCAATCAAAGGTATCCAACTGATGATCATCAAAATACATAGGATATTACGATGAGGACATCCGACCGTGAAAGTTTATCAGAGGAGCCAAAGATCGACGACCATGATTGTACCACTTTATTTTGAGTTATTATTTGTATTTTGACTTATTTATGCAATTTTCCAATTTTACCCTCACTTGAGGGAGTAGGCCTATGTGATCCCATGGGGTACTTTTGTCATTTATTTTATTATTGTATTTTGGCTATTTATAGCCCCCTCTTCTTTTTGAGGGGATGTATAATTATTAAGAGAAAATTCTGCACTTTGTTCTTAAGAGCTTTGAGAGTTCTTATGAGAGTTGAAGTCCCTAAGTGATGGCAACGTACTACCCACCAGTCACAGGAAGTGTCCGGGCTCGTGGTTTGAAGCCCCTAGGTGAGGGCAAAGTATTACCCATCAGCCGCAGGAAGCATCCGGGCTCATGGTTTATCTTCTCCACCAACTCCCTCTCCTCCTTCTCCCCTAGCCGCCACCTTCATCTCGCTCTGATACCATTCCTCTTCCCTCAGTCCTTCCCCACCTGTCGGCCCAACCACCTCCACCAAGCCGCCGACCTCCACTTTCCCCAACCTTTGGCCGAACCCTTCCCCCACCCAACCATCGACCCCACTACCTTCCTAGCCGCCGGCCACCATCCCCCCTCCCCTTGGCTCTAAAATTTTAAAACAAAGCATTCATTATTTTCCTAATTTAAATTC
Organism: Dendrobium chrysotoxum; assembly: GCA_019925795.1. NCBI lineage: Eukaryota > Viridiplantae > Streptophyta > Magnoliopsida > Asparagales > Orchidaceae > Dendrobium > Dendrobium chrysotoxum. The sequence continues at coordinate 14,473 of JAGFBR010000771.1, read as the reverse complement.
TTATAAATTTGGAAAGTCAAAAGATTTCAAATTTAAATAATTTTGAATTTGAAATCTCTTTCCTAAAAGAAAAGAGTTATGTTAGGAAAGCTCCTCCAATCATATTATTTTAAATTCAAATAAATAATTATCATGATTTTTTTTTCCTAATTAATATTTCAAGATTGGCAAGTCATTAAACACCCCACCTCTCTCCTTTGATTTCAAATTTTAAATTTCAAACGCATAGTCACTACTTTTCATAATTAGAGCATTTTAAATTAGGAAGATTTTCAAATCAGATTTTAATTTATTTAAAATCTAAAATCTCTTTCCTAAAATAACATGAGCTATATTAGGAAACCTCCTCCAATCATGCCAATTTGAATTTAATGTGAGATTGGCCTTAATTTTCCCTCCCATAATTGATAGCCTAGGATTGACAAGTCATAAAACACTCTAATCAAGTCCCCATCAAAGGGGTTGGCCCCTCCCTCTCTCTCTTTCCCCTTTTGCTCCTCCCAATTAAGTCTCTCAATCAATTACTCCAAATTAACTTCAAATTTAGGATTTGATTTAATTCATATTTCCTTAATTGAGAGATCATAATTGACAACTCTATTAAATCAATAATCCCACCCCAATCATGGCTAGCTTGGTTCTACATCATTTTGGTATCAGAGCATGGTTGCATTCCCGAGATGCGTACTCGACAGAATCGAGCTCTTTTTTCACCCCGGGAGAATGATGAGGACATCCGACCGTGAAAGTTTATCAAAGGAGGAGCCGAAGATCGACGACCATAAGTGTACCACTTTATTTTGAGTTATTATTTGTATTTTGATCTATTTATACAATTTTTCGTTTTTACCCTCACTTGAGAGAGTAGGCCTATGTGACCCCACGGGGCACTTTTGTCATTTGTCTTATTATTGTATTTTGGCTATTTATAACCTCCTCCTCTTCCTTTTGAGGGGATAATGATTATGATAATTAAAATTCCTGCACTTTTTGTTCTTGGAGAGCTTGAGAGTTCTTGTGAGAGTTGACGTCCCTAAGTGAGGGCAACGGATTACCCATCAGCCACAGGAAGCGTCCGGGTCGTGGTCCACCTCCTCCATCAACTTTTTCTTCTTCTTCCTAGCCGCCACCCCCTCCTAATTCTTCCATTGGCCGAACCTACTCCCAAGTCCTAGGCCGACCTCGACCATCCACCCGCCGCCCCCTTCTCCCCTTGGCCGAAACTCCCACCCCCTTACACGCCAGCCACGCCCATCCCCAAAGCCGTCGGCCACCCTCTTTCCCCCTTCCCTCCACTTTTCAACTTTCAATTACTTTCCTTAAATAAGCTTGTAGTAGTTTGGGAAGTTTTAATTCAGATTTCAATCAATTTAAATCGGAAAGAATCTTCCATAAATGAAAGAGTTAAATTAGGAAAGTTCATTCAATCAATCCAATTCAAATTTGAATTATGAAGAGGATCACATTAAATCCTCTTTCCTAAATCCAATTGCTAGAACTGGAAACCCCTTTTAATCTCCAACCCCCTTCCTAGCCATGCTTGGCCGGCCCCCTCTTCCTCTCTCCTTAATTGATCCCTTCCCATTTGGGAACTCCAATTAAGGACAACTAGGCCACACCCCCCCCCATGCTAGCTCCCTCTTCTCTCATCTTCCACCCTCAATCTTTCACCTAACTTCCTCCTCCTGAACATCGACTCCTACAGTGTCTCGTCATCATAAAGGCTGCTATCCCGCCTCCCTTAATCACCCAATTTGTTGTCCAGAAATTTCAGCAATTCCTCTTGATGTCCTGCTGTTCGGAAGATTCCAGTTTGTTGTCCAAAAATTTCAGCAAGTTCCCCTCGCTGCCCTGCTTTCCGGAAGGTCCCCGGAAGGTCCCCGTTTGCTGTCCAAAAGTTCCAACACCTTGTAATTTGCCTTCTACTCATGGATGGCTGATCCTGAACGTGATCACGGCTTCGTATTCGACAACCAAAGGTTCGTTGACATCCATCGATCTCCGTTCTTCGACATTGATTTAGAGAACAACCACTCCGTTGAAGACTACGTGGAAAGAATCCTCTTCTCCCTTGCCACCGCTATCGACCAACGACAACTTCCCGTTCAATGGCGACTTTCTTCCGAATCCTGACAAATGCGAACTCTCTTCCAAGTCTTATCTCTTCTAAGTTTTCCTCAATTGTGGCATCACTAAGATTATGTAAGCTTTCTCCGTTTCCACCAATCATCAAAGAATTGAGTGAGGGATCTTATATAGTGACTATTCTAAATGTTAATTTATGCATTTCTGTCGAAAACCCCACATTAAGCAAAAGCTGATTTGATTGATTATTTTTGTGCTTTAAATCTTTGTTGTGTAATCTATTACTTGATCTAAATCACTATTTTATTATTTTCAATCACCGTTTAAATCATGGAAGTTGACTAATTGCTCTTGCTCTTTCAAAAGTATATAACTTCAGAGGCAAAACATCAACCAACGCATTTAGTTCTACATCATATTATTTCTGAGTTTATATTTTAAATTTATGAAGTAACAGTGTTTTATTTATCTCTTATTTTAGCAAAATTATCTTGTAATAAGCCTTGAATAATTTGGAATTTTAGTTGTCGAATCATTTCTGCAAATAGAATCTTGTTAATTACGAAAATCATATAATTATTTAAAAAAATTTCTAGTTGCCTTTGTTTTCACTTATTAATTTTTTGTCTTAAGAATTTGCAAATCGATATTATGAGAATGTGTGATATAACAACATCAGTGTTGTGGGTCCCCTCAAAACTCCGCAGTTAAGCGTGCTTGAAGAGAGTATAACTAGGATTTGTGACCTCCTAGGAAGTCCTTGTGTTAAAACCATGAGAATTCACTATTTTGACTTTTTTTTTCATTTGTTTCTCATAATTTTCCTATCGATTTAATTATTCCACAACTAATCTCGCATCACTTTGATGTCAAAGCCAAAATTTTATACTATTTTACCTTGATTTCATCAATTGCATATAATTTTACCATTTATTAAGGAAATTTCTTGCATAATTTTCTCTTTCCATATTTTCAATCTCCATATATGTGATATAATTCCCATTTATTTTACAAGTTAAAAAATAATAATTTCTTTCCAAATGAAAAAACTAACTCCTGTAGTCAGTATTGCATCCTCTCTCCTTAAGATAAACAAAAAAAGAGAAAAAGATGGGGAAGCTAATTTTCCATGCAAAATCTCTCCACTTGCATCATATCCATCTTCTCTTCTCTCTCTTCCACCTAATTTCCTATATTCCCTCAAAAAAACCTCAACTCTTTAAATAAATTTATACAAATCTGAAATTTAAATTTCACTTTAATTAAAATTTTAACCAATTTCTATAATTTCTCAACAAAAGCAGCAAACCCAATACAATACAAATTCATATTTTCATCTCATCACAACTAATAAAGCCCCCAAATCTCAAGCCCCCAAAACTATGAAACAACATTTGCGATTGCCATTTTTTTCTTATTTTTATATACCTTACTGTTCACAAGAATTTTTTTTTTCTTGTAGTATAACATGCTAGAGAACAACCCCGACCCTCCTCTTGCATACAACCAAACTCTATGTTTAATTTAAATCATTCCTTTTATAGTCAAGGAAAAAAGAAAAAGAGAAAAGAAAAAATAAGAAAGACACCATTCTTCCTTCAAGATGGTTGATATTACCCTAGAGATATGTTGTACTTCTTTCTAAGAACACCAAAACAAATTAGAAATTTGATCACAATCTATGAAAACATCATAGTGCGTTTTGCATTTTATCATCGATGCTTCTAGGTACTAGTAGCGTTTAAAAATAAAAGCAATGTTTTAGATATCTCATATCTACTTTAAAGAAATTCCAAACTTCTTATAATGGAATCAACTGCTACCTTTGACATACTGAAGAGATTTTGCCACTTTTACTCAAGAAAAAACAAAAGCACTGCAAATCTTATATATTTAAAGACAAGTTTCTTCTTTTTTTTTCCTCTTTTGGAAAGCTCTTCAAAACCTCTCTCAGTTCATAAAAAGAGTTTTTTTTTTTAGAACAATGATCATGGAAGAGCATAAAATGCAAATAAATAAAAAGAAAAAAAATCAAAAGTAGATGATACTCACCAGGCCATTCCTCGTTTATAATATGCATTAGCTATTAGAGCACAAAATCCTTTCCACTGATGCGTTACTTCAGTGGATACAGGTGGCGTAGAAGACCACCTGACAATGGTTGGTTGTGGCGTGCACAAAATAGTGATGAATACAATGCTCAACCATAAAATACATTCTCGAACCTGCATATACAATAAAGACATTATAATTGAGTGAAAATCTTCGACAATAAAATTGAATGTTGGAAGTCTAACATAAAATTTTTTATCCTGCCCGATTTGGTGTCTTTTTTAAGAAATAACTTGCGGCCAATGCATGAGGCTCCTATCATTGTGAGATGTGGGGACCTATCATTGTGAGATGTGGGGAGGTGTTGTGTGCCAAAAACTAATTAAACCAAGGCAACTTCTTAAATATATACCAGAAGCCAGTTACCTAATTATTATTCCAACCGCACCCTCATTTTACTATCTTTAAAAGTTGAAATTTAACTTGGAAAAAATAAAAAAGAAATAATGAATTAAGCAAGCATAGTATCCATTGTTCCCAGAATTAAAAAACATTATCCACTCCTTCTAGAGCGAAGGGTATTTTAGATGAAAACGTAAATGACGGCATATAACAATCAATGAATGATATGATTATTAAAACTAAGATACACTCCATGTTTAACTTGCAAGCTGAAAGGCTGCTTAAAAGTTGTGGATGCTGAAGATGGAAAGACACAACTTAGGTGATACGCCTTTGTTGGGTCCAAGGGATCTATTATTCATTATGTAAGGAGAAGGAATTAAGGGGAACTAATTATGAAAGGTTTATTTGGAAAAGAGGGCTGATTTGATTGGGAGGGAATTATGAAAGGTTTATTTAGGGAAAGATGACTGATTTGATTGGGAGGGAATTATGAAAGGTTTATTTAGGAAAAGATGGCTGATTTGATTGGGAGGGAATTATGAAAAGTTTATTTAAGGAAAAGATGATTTGAAATCAAATTTAGGAGGGAAGTAGGAAAGTTTATTTTAGGGTTAATTAGGTGATTTTATTATCATTATGTGATTGTGTTTGTTGTAGTTTTTTTTTGGAGTTGTTCCTACGGAGCCTAGGATTTGTGGGAGAGCCGATCTACCTCTTGAATAGTTAGATCAATTATATCTATCATTATTTGTTGAAGAGAAAATAAAAAATCAGCCCTAATTTTTGGTTCATGTGTTTTTCTTCTTATCTACTTGTTGTTTTTACTTCCAAGATGCATCAAATCAGTATCAAAGCGAGGTTTTGGAGAGATAGCAACAAAGACGGTGGATGTATTGGAAGGCGAAGTGGAGCAAATCAAATTCGGGATGGAGGAGAAGTTCTCAATCATCGAAGGAAGGTTTTCAGCCATGGAGAATCGGATGGAGAGCTGATTTGAAGGGTTGGAGGAGATGATGAGGAAGCTTATGGACATGCAATCCAAAACTCCGTTGGCAGTTCCGATTGCTAACCCTAACCAAGATTTGATCGAGATTCTCTTAGCCGAATCTAAGGGAAAGGAGATCGAACAAGAGGAGTTCGACAATGAGAGTTTCTTTCATCAAATGCCACATCATAGGATTCCGATAAGGGGAGGATGCCCATTGGAGGGGGAGGAAGTTGGAGTGGAGATGCTAGGGTAAGGAAGTTGATGCCAATATTTGAAGAGGAGGATGCCTATGAGTGGGTGTACCGGGTGGAGAGGTATTTCGCGGTGAATGAGTTGAATGAGGAGGAGAAGCTTATGGAAAACAGGGCTATGTCCGGAGGGGAAAGCCCTAGCTTGGTTCCAGTAGAGGGAGGCTAGACATCTGATCCAATCATGGAAGGAGTATAAGGATTGCTTGTTAGAACATTTTTGAGCCATTCGAGAAGGAGACCTACACGAGCAATTCTTTGTCTTCACCTAAGAAGGGACTATCATGCAGTATAAGAAGAGATTTGAGTTGTTGTTAGGATGGTTGAGAGGAATTTCAGAGGCAGTGTCGGAGGAAATTTTCATGAAGTGCCTAAAGCCCGACATACTAACAGACCTCCGATTGTTGAGCTCGAAGGTGTTGAGGGAGACGATGGAGCTAGCCAAGACATTAGAGGACCGGAGATAGATGGAGAGGACTAGTAGGAGTAGAGTCACGGGAGGCTCCTACAAGAGTGCCTAGACTTCACAAGCACCGAGGACCCAGACGGTGTCAGTTTAATGGGAGGCATCGATGGAGAAGAGTGGGGGAGTTTGCCCCGGGGCCAACTTCAAGCGCCTCACAGTGGCGGAGATGCAGGACAAGAGAGCGAAGGTTTGTGCTTCCAATGTAATGAAAAGTATGCACCAGGCCATCAGTGCAAGAACCACACACTCCAGTTCCTTATGATTTGTGATGAGAAGACTGACAATGAGGAGTTGGAAGAGGAAGCAGCAGTGGGAGGAGAGCACCTACACCTTGATATGGCAGAAGTGTCCCTTAACTCAGTGATGGGATTTACTCCAAATCACACCATAAAAGTTAGAGGACAGATCAGGGAGCGGCCAATGATGGTCTTGGTGGATAGCGGGGCTACTAACAACTTCATCTCAAATCGGGTCATAGACTAATTGGGATTGAAGTTGGTAGTTACAGGGAGATTTGGAGTCATGATGGGGACAGGGAACTTGGAGAGAAGTAAAGGGATTTGCATGAGGTTGGTGCTGACACTCCAAGGCATACAGATAGTGGAGGATTTTTTTTCCTTGGATTTGGGGAGCACTGATGTGATCCTAGGGATGAAGAGGTTACAGACGATCAGGGAGACAAAAGTTGACTAAAAATCTTTGACTATGGGGATTCAGGTGAAGTGGAAGCGGGTGGTGCTGCTAGGAGATGCCGACCTGTGCAGAACCATGGTTTCACTTAAAACCATGGTCAATGAGAGCCAAGGAGAAGGGCTGGGTTACTTGGTGGAGCTGTAGAGCCTGGAGGAGAACCGAGATTCAAAGCCGGTTGAGGTACCTGAGTATGTAAGCTTCTCTAGTAGTTTCCTGTGGTTTTTCAACAGCCTAGCGGATTATCGTCACCCAAGGAGCACCATCATGTCATTACCTTGAAAGAGGAAGCTTCTCCTATCAGTGTTCGACCGTACCAGTACCCGTAGATTCAGAAGGATGAGATAAAGAGGCTCATTAAAGAGATACTTGAGGCAGGGATTATCAGGCCAGTGTGAGCCCCTTTTCCAGCGTAATTTTACTAGTGAGAAAGACAAACAACAGTTAGAGGTTTTGCGTTGATTATAGGAAACTGTGCTAAACAAGTTTCCTATCCCCGTGATTGATGAGTTGTTTGGGGTGATCAGCTTCTTGAAGATTAACCTGAAGTCGGGATACCACCAAATCAGAATGAAATTAGGGATGTGCACAAGATAGCCTGCAGGACTCATGAGGGTTACTATAAGTTTTTGGTGAAGCATTTTGGCCTTACCAACACTTCAGCCACTTTTTAGTCCCTTGTGAACCCAATTTTTCAACCCTACCTTAGGAAATTCGTCTTAGTATTTTTTTACGACATCCTGATCTACAGTCATACGGGGGAAGAGCATGTAGGTCACTTGAGAACTGTACTGGAGACTTTGAGGGAGCACCAACTGTATGCCAATCTGAAGAGATATTCCTTCTCACAGTCATAGGTGGAGTACCTAGGACATATGGTGAGCAGAGCAGGGGTAGCAGCAGACCAATCCAAGATTGAGGCTATGTTGGATTGGCCTTTACCTAAGAACCTAAAGGAGTCGAGAGGGTTCTTAGGTCTCACCGGGTACTATCGAAAGTTTATGCGAGGGTATAACATGATAGTATGACCACTGATGGAGCAGTTGAAGACGAACAATTTCAATTGGAGGAAAGCAACAACACAGGCCTTCGAGCAGCTGAAGAAAGTCATGACCAACATGCCAGTATTAGCACTTCCTGACTTCAGTAGACCATTTATGGTGGAGACAGATGCATCAGGATACAGACTAGGAGCAGTACTCATGCAGGATCATCGACCCATTGCCTATTTCGACCAGGTGCTCACGACCAAGGCGAGGCTCAAGTCCGTACACGAGCGAGAGTTGATAGCAATTGTCTTAGCCATCCAAAAGTAGCGACCCTATTTGTTGGGGCGACACTTTATCGCCAAGACAAACCATAGGAATTTGATACTTTGGCTAGAGCAGAGGATGGTGACTGAGGAGCATCAGGGGTGGTTATCCAAGTTACTTAGATATGATTTTGAGATCCAATATCCCCCAGGACTGGAGAACAAGGCCATGAATGCACTATCGAGAAAGACCGATGAAGCCACATGGAAGCCATACAAGATGATTAAGAGACAGATCTCATCCTTCCACCTTGAGGACAAGGTGCGTTTTTGGGTGGAGAGTATTGATACGCCCTTGTGGGGCCCAGGGGATCTATTATGCATTATGTAAGGAGGAGAAATTAAGGGGGAACTAATTAGGAAATGTTTATTTAGGGAAAGAGAACTGATTTGATTGGGAGTGAACTAGAAAAGATTTATTTAGAGAAAGATGATTGTTCTGTTTGGGAGGAAATTAGGAAAGGCTTATTTAGGAAAAATTGGTTAATTTGATTGGGAGGAAATTATAAAAGGTTTATTTAAGGAAATATGACTGATTTGAAATCAGATTTGGGAGGAAAGTAGGAAGGTTTATATTATGGTTAATTGGGTGGTTTTATTGTTATTATGTGAATGTGTTTGCTATAATTTTTCTTTGGACTTTGTTCCTAACGACGCCTAGTGTTTGTGAGAGAGTCGATCTACCTCTCGAATAGTAGTTCAATTGTCTCTTTTATTATTTGTTGAAGAGATAATAAAAGATCAGCCCTAATATTTGCTTCATGTGTTTTTCATCTCATTTACTTTTTTTTATTTTGGATAAAACTCATGGAGGGGCCTACGCATTAATAAAATTAAAACGGTTACAAGTCCTTAAGGGATCAACAGCTCTTTAAAAATACAGCATTTGAATTAAAACCTAATGAGCCTATGATCCAACTAATAAAATAATACAACAAACAAGATGCAAAATTAGGAAACCAACACATAGTCAAAAAACAACCCAACTCAGAAACACCAGCAAAGAGAAGAGAAAACCAGAGACTCCCAAAAGTAGAACAACATCACAAATAGAGAGACAATAAAATCTGCACGAACATCTGAACAAACGGCCACAGCCCGAGAGAGGCACCAGCAATAAGCATCCACAGCCAGCTCGAGATACAACCAGCATCAACCCACCAAAACCTCAGCCAACACCCCACTAGAGCAAAGCAACCGCAAAACACACCATTAGCAACAGAATTTAGGAGTTTTAGATCTCTTAGGACTACCTTCAGAAAGCTTAAAATCTTGCACCACATTTTTATTTTATTTTTTTCTTTCTATTTTTTTTGCCAACTTTTACAAAATAATCATTACCAACTTGCATCACATTTATATCAAAATCTTCATGGGAATCAATACTAACATCCTCATTAACCTGCTTAGAATCTCTAATAACTGAAGGATTGTATGGTATTAACCAATCAAAGTGGTCAAGATGATCACCATCCACAACCGAATTATTAGCATTCTCAACATCCACAGCAAAATCCCCCATAGTGTTGTTAACCTGATACTCCACAGGCTCCAAAATGATCGCATTAGTGACTTGGGTAATAGAGCAATTAGGAGCAGAAACTAAACCAGAATCAACTATAGCAATTTAAGCATGAATACCATTAGGACTAGAAGTCGAGGTGGGGCAAACTATGTGATTTACCATACAATAAAAAATAGTATTGGCACCCATATCATCATTACAACCCTCTATATTTTCACAATCAACATAACCATCCACATTCTTTCCATCCGCAGCAGGTGTTACATCCACATTAGGATGAATCACTAATATCACATTGCTCCCAAGTATAACATCGGTCGTAGGCAATAAAATAGGAGTTCTGATAGGGTAATCATCCCTTTGGGCAGCAGAAGGAACATCAATATTATAATTTGTATAAGCCAGATCATTCGAAGTAGGGAAAGAACAAATATTAGCATCGGTGAGGTTGGCCTTTTGCAATATGGGATCCTTAGGCTTAACAGGGTAATTCTTCCTAAGATTAGGGTGCAAAATAAAACACTCATTTTTGCATGTCCAATGGCCTTACAATGATTGCAGAATGAAGGAACATCTTCCAAAATCACTTTTTGTACATAACCAAATTTCTCAGGTCCAATCCAAACGTTGCTCGAATAGTTTTTGGTAATATCCAGCTCCACCAAAACACAAGCAACTAAGGGCCTAGTGCCGTGAGCAGTGGCGTTGTCCGTTTGCAATGGTCTACCAAATAGAGGTTCTAACCCGTGGAGGATCCTAGTATCCTAGGCGAAAATAAGTGAGGTCGCAGATAAGGGAAAGAGATCCAAACCAACATGATCAGGGATTCGGGGATTCCTCATGAATGTCAAACATAGGAGACCATTTCATAAGCTTCATAAAACAGTTATACACAAAATAAGATCGATGAGCAAAACATCTACTATAATCCAAGTCGTCGGATAGTTTTATCAGCACATGGTGAGCATCCAATAAAGTAACAGAGAAAGCACCGGAAAATTTGAGGTTAAAAAAGAAATTTCTAATAAGATCCAATTTAGGATGCCTATTAGAGAATTTACCAACCAACGAAAAAGCAAAAGGAGTCGCCAATGCAATGATTTCTTCCTCAGAGATCCACAAGGCCTTCAAACCACAGTGGGTAGTTGCCTTGAGATCGGGAAAGGAAGAAGAAGCGGTAGATCCAGACAAAGCATCTTTAAACGACCGAGATGTCGCATTACAAGCAAGAAAGCCAGGATCCAATAGTTTATTTATCATAAAAGCAAGAAAAACAACCAACGCAAAATTGAAGAGAAGAAAAACTTCCTTGGACGAAGGCTGGAGGCATCTAGGGTGAAGCCCTAGTAGAGCCCAAAGACATCAGAAGGGGAGAGGCCATGACCGAGAAAGTGAACATCTCCAGCTTTAGGGAATATCTATGCCTCGCCCTCGCACGGCAGGAAGGGCCGCACACAAGTCAGAGAGCCAAGCGGCTCTCAATTCATCTCTCGGTTTCACGCAGGAGACGTCAAAGGAAGTCGCGCGGGAGGGGGCTGGCGCAGACGGAGCGGCCACGGACGGAGAGCAGGAGGTAGGTCGAGCAGGGTTTTTGAACTCTTCCGCGATGATTCAGTGATGTAATCCACCAACTTAAAAGTATCATTAGGTTAAAGAAGGGTTCTTCTTATTTACTTGTTGTTTTTACTTCCAACACGCATCATTAGGTTAAACAATATATTTTGATTAAATAATACAAAATGTCTAACTCATTCTTATTGCCATCAATGATAAAAAATTTTATTATGGTCTTCAACTTAAAAGGGAAAAAATGATAGAGAAAATAATTTTAGCAAGTCACTCCACGTACTATATCAAACTAGAATGCAGGAGGTTTGAAATCAGTGAAGGAACCAATGGCCTTCATCATCCGATACTGGTTTCAATAACCAAATTAATATGATCCAAGAAGATAATCACGGGACAGGACATATGATAGAGTGGCCCTATAGGATCATATGATTCTTTACAAAGGGCCCAGTGGTCCACATAAAAAGTTGCACTTTGATCTTTTGTAGATGTCAGCAAGCATCTCTACTTCTCAAATAAACTCTAGTCTATGCTATGCTTTTATGCATAGAGGAGGGTGGGCCTTGGTGCAATACTTTGGATGTCTCATTTTGACTTGCGGGAAGAATCACCAAAAAAAAAAATCTTCAATGCAGAGATAAGACTACCAGCTTAACGCCACAAAAATTAATATGTCCCAATCACTTACAGACCTTCAATTCCTACTACAAGGACCCCAGGATATGTTGGCATAACTCGAGAAACCATGTAAGGGAACTGGTAAGAAAAAGTCTAATCCATTTGCCAGTATAATCACCTCGCATTCCAACAATTGAAAGAATGCTGGCATGCTGTCGGTCTTATTTTTTTCCCCCCTTAAAATTTTATCACTTGAGATCCACTACAGTTCTCCCTACTATCAGATAACTGGAAACTAAAGATGGTTAACCCAAATTGTAATGTAACATTTCGTGACTGTAATCATATAGGTAATGAGAAACTAATTTCTCATAAATATGAAAGACAATTTTCAACTATGAAGTAGCAGATTAAACTTCTATAATTCAAATCTGCTGAAACATTTGATTTTTCTGTTGATTTTGTGAGGATAATGTAATAGGAATTAACACAACTAATTTGTCTTCCAATCTGGAGTACAGATGCAATTCTGTTATAAAGTACAATAAATTTGATAAGATTTTTGAAAAAATAAGAAATGCTATCGCTAAAAAGTCATCCTATGGGAAAACATATAAGAATGAATACCATATAAACATAAAAAATAATGCCTAAACTCAAAATACATACCTCCTCTGAAACAATTTTACATGTCACACTAGTGCCTCCTCCATAAGATTGCAACCCGTCAACCTGTATGCCAGAATTCATCATGTCCAAAAGTTCTCTCCTCAAACTCTCATCAGTGCAACCAAGAGCATATGCATTCACCCCAGCATCAATAAACTCCTGATTGAAGTTGCACGATTTTCCAGTTGGAGAAGAGCAATATTAGAAAATAATGTAGAATGAGAGTCACGAATAACATAAACATTGAGACATTATGTACCTTCAAGTTGTCATTACCTCCTCGGTTGATAACATTCCTATACCGCCTCAAAAGACTTACTGCAATATTGCGAGATGAACGGTATTCCTCTTCCGATGATGCATAAATTTGCCAATGATACTACAAGGAATTTTTTTTTTTCTATTTGTTGTTAGCCTCCTGGAGGTAAATGTCATCAAACCTTCGAAAAACCATAAAACAATGAGAAGGATTACTTGCTTTGAAGTCCTCCACATGAGTTGACCTGATGCACGTACAGAATAGTATAAAAGCCAGTACACAAAGGCAGTGTTGATAAACAATTGCTCTCAGAGGATGTGTGAAAAACCAAAGCATTCCTTTTGACATTAGCATGTAAGATGCCCTGACTAATCTGACTTAATTTTTTTGCATCTACAGTAGTGCCAACGTTTCTGATTGCTGACGAAACATGTATGGTCAGCATTGTTGCAACATAGCAAATAGGTTGAACTTTTACTAATTTATATGCTACTCAAACGCCCAAAGACTGCCTTAACGGCCATGTAGTTCGATTTTCCCTGCAACCAAAAAATTGATTTTGCATGACACCACAAATCCAAGTCCATCTGAAGAAAAAAGTCACATGATAGAGATTATATATGTTTAATGAAAGACCATAATGTAAGTTGAAAATCCAGAGAAGATATATCATTCCTTGAAACACAATGGTTAAGACAAGGTCATTCCTTGAAACACAGTGTTTAATACAAGGTCTCGTATCAAGAAAAGATAGTTTGGTGTTTGTTTAAATCCTCGAATGAAAATTATTAAATAGCTCCCCATGTATGATTTTGCCTCTAATGTAAACTATTGGAGAGACCTAATTTGATAAGCAAAGTGATGCAGTGCCGCTTTCCGAGGAATCTTATGTAAATTTTCTTTCCTTGTTAACTATATAAGGCCCTATAATGGTTGGGAGTGATCGTTTTTTTAGCTATAGTAGTTGCAAGGGAGGGAGAGCTAAGTATTGATTATGCTTTTTTGAATTTTCAAGAAGAGCAATTCTATTCTACTTGTATTGTGTTTCTATTAGTGATTCTAATTCTATTCATTGCAGTATATCGCTACTTTATTGAGTAGTGTGACACGGTTTGGTATTAGTTTTATAAGTTTCATTTTGATCCTTCATCAAGCCGCCACATCGCCGATCAGAGGTGCCGCTTTACGAGGCCTTGCACCATGATGGCGTTGCCCAATTGCAACAGTAAGTTCAAGCTTGGGTCAGCAATTGGCTACTCCTTAGCATCAACACCAGTTGTTTAGACCAAACGTGCCAAAACACTGTGGATGATCTAGCAGATAATTTATTCACGGTTCCCACCACCTATTCCCATGCGACACGATGATCACCGATGTTGGGAATTAAGCTTCAAGCTAGACTTTCATGAATTCCTTTTGCGTGTGTGTGCGCGCGAGGGTGTGTGTGTCAGGGGGGTTGAACAAAATTTAGAATTTAAGTGCCCAACAGTTATTATGTGCCTTTAATCACTACTCACCTCCAAGGTAGTGCACAAGCATGGTTGCAGCAGTTGAAAATAGCTCAAATTCGTGTGGAAAAAATGAAAA